>JAJMFP010000199.1:0-115911 GCA_030574855.1 Taiozyma rabaulensis
TCCTCACATCAAGGACCTGGACGAGTACAACAAGCTCTACAAGGAGTCCATCGAGAACCCTTCCAAGTTCTTTGGCGACTTGGCCAGGGAGAACTTGGACTGGGACACTCCTTTCCACACTACCAAGTACCCTGCTGAAGCCAAGGGCTTCGTCAACAGTGATGTCCCAGCTTGGTTCCTAGGTGGTAAGTTGAACGCTTCTTACAATGCCGTTGATCGTCATGCCTTGAAGAACCCAGACAAAGTTGCTATCATCTACGAAGCTGATGAGCCAAACGAAGGTAGAACCATCACTTATGGTGAATTGTTGAAGGAAGTCTCCAGAGTTGCCGCTATCTTGTCCTCATTAGGTGTTAAGAAAGGTGATACTGTTGCTGTCTACTTGCCAATGATCCCAGAAGCCATCATCACTTTGCTGGCCATTACTAGACTTGGTGCCTTACATTCAGTGGTCTTTGCTGGGTTTTCCAGTGCTTCGTTGAGAGACCGTATCTTGGACGCCAACTCCAAGATTGTCGTCACTGCTGATGAGTCCAAGAGAGGCTCCAAGACTATTGAAACCAAAAAGATTGTTGATGAAGCCTTGAAGCAAACTCCACAAGTCAAGAACGTCTTGGTGTTCAAGAGAACTGGTAACCACGTCCCATTTGACTCCAAGAGAGACTTATGGTGGCATGAAGAGGTTGTCAAGTACGGCCCATACTTCCCTCCAGTTCCAGTGAACTCTGAAGACCCATTGTTCTTGTTATACACCTCTGGTTCTACTGGTAGTCCAAAGGGTATCCAACACTCAACAGCTGGTTACTTGTTGAGTGCATTGATCACTATCAAATACAACTTTGATCTACATCCAGAGGATATATTCTTCACTGCTGGTGATATTGGTTGGATTACAGGTCACACATACGTTGTCTACGGTCCATTGTTGAACGGTGCTACCACTGTGGTGTTTGAAGGTACCCCAGCTTATCCAAACTACTCACGTTACTGGGAGATTGTCCAAAACTACAAAGTGACCCAATTCTACGTTGCCCCAACTGCCTTAAGATTGTTGAAGAGAGCTGGTGACCAATTCATTGAAGGTTTCGACTTGAGCTCCCTAAGAACTCTAGGCTCTGTCGGTGAACCAATTGCCGCCGAAGTGTGGGAGTGGTACTTTGAAAAGATTGGTAAGAAGGAAATTCCAATCTTGGATACTTGGTGGATGACTGAATCAGGTTCTCAATTGATCTCAGCCATTTCAGGTGTTACTCCATTGAAACCAGGCTCTGCCTCTTTACCATTCTTCGGTGTTGAACCATTGATCTTGGATCCAACCACTGGTGAAGAATTGAAAGGTCCAAATGTTGAAGGTATCTTAGCCATCAGATCACCATGGCCTTCTATTGCCAGAAGTATTTGGAGCAACCACAGCCGTTTCCTAGACACTTACTTGAAACCATACCCAGGTTACTTCTTCTCCGGTGATGGTGCTGCTCGTGATGCTGATGGGTTCTTCTGGATCTTGGGTAGAGTTGATGATGTCGTTAACGTTTCTGGTCACAGATTATCCACTGCTGAAATCGAAGCTGCTCTATTAGAGAACAATGCTGTTGCCGAAAGTGCTGTTGTCGGTTTCAGTGATGAATTGACCGGTCAAGCTGTTGCTGCCTTCGTTTCCTTGAAGGACTCTGCCAATGTTAAAGGTGACATCTCCAAGGAATTGATCCTAACTGTCAGAAAGGAAATTGGTCCATTTGCTGCACCAAAGTTGATCATCTTAGTTGATGACTTGCCAAAGACCAGATCCGGTAAGATCATGAGAAGAATCTTGAGAAAGATCTTGGCTGGTGAAGAAGACCAACTTGGTGATGTCAGTACTTTGTCTAACCCACAAGTTGTTGAGACTTTGATCAAGGCTGTCAAGGAAAAGGCCAAATAACTCTGACATTCGAGTCTCAAGCTATCTGTCTCCGAAGGTATGAAATATTTATTTATTTGTTTATTTATGTACGTTTTGTACGATCCATTGCTGGTCAATACATCTATATTATGAAGATTGTTACTGTAGAGCTTTAGCTTTGGCGCCTTTAGAAATCCGAAGCCTGCAAGAAAACAAAAAAGTGCCACTTATATTAAAGCTTTGCTTGCCCCCCCCCCCCCCCCCCCAGAAACACTCTACACAATTTCAAAAGAGGCGACCAAAAGCCATGAAGCTGGGATGACTGATGAGATTGAAGAACACAAAGAACCAGAACAGGGACTTGCTGATCTTTCACAGCTTTCCAATCACAGTTTTTTGACGTCTTTGGAGGATGAAGAGTTGATTGACTTCATCAACAAACTGAGTCAACAAAAGCGCCAGTCTACACAAGAAGCCATCCAAAGTGAGCCTGAACCACACTCATCTGCTGAACTGGCGGTATCCAATGGCGGTACAAGTGATGTCCTGCATTCCACTGAATCTTCGAATGTTGACGATGGACTTGATATCCCGCTGGCGCAACCGAAGCCTGACATCGTACTCACACAAGATGAGGATGAGTTTGCACAGTCACAAGAAGACGATGGTAAAAACATGATATTTGGTGATTATAGAAGCTACTTTGAGGCCAAGTCTAAGAATCAACAGAAGGAAGACGAGGATTTCATCAACTGGGAGAAAGAGAGGTTAGAGAAACAAGGGGAAGCAGAGGTGAAGACCACAGAGATCTTCAAAGGCTGCATCATCCATGTGAATGGACACACACGTCCGGGTATTGCTACCTTACACAAGCTGATCATCTTGAACGGGGGGAAATTCATACACCACCTGAGCTCAAAGGGTAGTTGTACTCATGTCATTGCAAGTAGGCTAACCCCAAGAAAGCAGTTGGAGTTCAAGAACTACAAAGTGGTGAAACCTGAATGGTTACTTGACAGTATTGAGAAGGGAAAGATGTTGCATTGGGCTGAGTACTCAGTGATCAATGTGGATTATGGGCAGAATATTTTACCTTTTGGTGTTGGTAACCAGGATGTTGTTGATGAAATCGACGAAGATGAAGAATCTGGATCTGGACCCCAAGAGAAGAATGAGGATATTGAAGATGAGGATGAAAACAATAATGATCTACGTCTCACGCCTCTTACCCAAGAAAAGAAAGAGTCGGCTCACACTGAAGAACCTGTTGATATTGCCATCGATGCCAAACATCCAGATTTTCTGAAAGTCTTCTTCAAGAAGTCCAGACTGCATCATTTGAGTACTTGGAAGTCAGATCTGAGAGCTGAGTTTTTGAAATTGGCGTTAGACAAAGCTAGGTCTTCACAGCCCAAGAAGACAAAGTCTGATTTTAAAGTTATCATTCATGTTGATTTCGATTGTTTCTTTGCCACTGCTTCCAGTCTGAAATACCCCAACATTGACTTCAAAAACAAACCGGTATGTGTGTCTCATGGTGGTAGCAAGGCCAATTCCACTGCTGACATTGCAAGTTGTAACTATGTGTGTCGTAAGTTTGGTGTCAAGAATGGTATGTGGGTTAGATCTGCAAAGAGGCTATGCCCCGATCTGGTTTGTCTAGATTATGACTTTGAGGCCTATGAAAGAATATCGAAGAAGTTTTATGAAATTTTAACCGGTCTGGATGCTGATTGTGTCTTTCCTGTCTCTATTGATGAGGCTCTCCTAGATGTCACATCACTTGTTGATCAAGATAACCATGTCTCCTCGGTACAAAAGTTATGTCAAGAATTGAGAGATGAGATCTTTCAAGAAACACAGTGTACAGCGAGTATCGGTGCTTCCAAGAATGTTCTACTTGCTAAATTGTCTTTAAGACATGCTAAACCGGAAGGTCAGTACTACCTCCATGATGATTATCAGAGTTTTGTGGATTCTGTCAATGTTAGAAACTTGCCCGGTACTGGTCGCTCCATTGAAACTAGGATCAACCAATTGACAGGCAAAGAATCGTCATTGATCAAAGATTTGAGGTCATTAGAGAAATCAAAGCTGGTTGGTACATTTGGTAGCGTCACTGGTGAGAAACTATACAACTATGCCCGTGGTATTGATGATACATCCATCAACATCCAAGAGAATCCTCAAGAATTTATGAGAAAGTCTGTTTCCATTGATATCAATTGGGGGATAAGATTTGACAAGATTGAACAAGTTGATGAGTTTATGTTTCGTCTTTCTCAGGAAATCGTTTTGAAGTTGAACAAGGCTGAGCTATGCACTTCACAAATTGTCCTCAAAATCTTGAAAAGGTCACCACATGCTCCAGTGGATCCACCTAAATACTTGGGCTGTGGTGAATGTGATACGTTTTCGAAAAGCTCAAAGCTTGGTATCCCCACTAATAACCCGCGTGTCATTAGTACTGAGATGAGATCGATGTTCAGGTATCTAGGTTGTCAACCAAAGGAACTTCGTGGGATATCCATACATGCTCAAAAGTTGGTATCTAAAGAGAATGTTGGTAACCAAAAGAGATTGAACTTTGCTAAAGTTGACATTGATATCTTCAACAAGAAGCAAAAGTTAGAAACTTCTGCAAGGCCACCACCACCAGTGGTCATTCCAGCTACACAATTGAACATCCCTTCTGACATTGATTCCTCAGTAATTGGGGAATTACCTTCATCTATCAAGAAACAAATTGAATCACAAAGAGAAAAGAATGTTGCTCCGGTGGTTGAAGTTCCCAAACAGGTTGATTTATCCGTCTTTAATGAGCTGCCATTTGAGATCCAAGAAGAGCTGAAGGATGAACTACACAGAAGAAACATCAAATTACAACCGTCAACGCCTACCAAATCCAAGACGTATCTGCAGCAAATCTTCACTACATCTGTGAAACCTACTCGACCGTCATTTGTTCGTGTCAGATCTCCAAGGAAGTCACCAAAGAAATCTCCACAGAAGAAAAGACTTTCACCATCACCTGTGAAACTCTCTCCATCAAACTCTCCGGCAAAGACACCGTTCATACTAGAGAAGTATGATGAGGAAGTCATGAATGAGTTGCCTCCGTCGTTAAGAGCCGCAGTGTTGAAAGAATACAAGACCTATGAGATTGCACATCATTCAGAATTCAACAAGATCAGAACTGCGTTGGAACATGAAGCTGAAAACTCTACAATGTCTGATCATTCTGAAATGAGACAGTTATTGAAGCCATTATCGTTCCAGAAGAAGACGAGACCTCATGAAATACTGGACTTGATTGAGAAGTGGATCATGCATACGAAGCATAAGGGACCTCATGTTAAAGATTTGGCTATTTTCGAAAAATATCTTGAAAGCTTGAAAGCTAGGAATCCAATCTTCTATACCACTATTGTCGGAGAGATCAAGGTTTTGACCACAGTTGAACAAGACATTTGTGAGAGATGGATGACAATCTTAAACAAGTACATGAATGCTACTACATGAGGCTTCTAATATCTCTATAATAAAACGCATTAACTAAAATTCTTTTAAACATTAAATAGTATCATGAACAATGAACTTAGGCTTCGATCAAACGGATGGTGTTTGAATGACCAGAACCCTTGGTCCAACCTTGGATAGTAACGACAGCGTCACCTTTCTTGATGATACCCAATTGGATGGCTTGGGCAATACCGGCGTCCAATCTCTTTTGGACATCTTCTTGCCAGTTTTCAATGGCTGGTTCCTTGTATTCGAATGGGTAGACACCACGATATAGATGGACAAATCTGGCAGCTCTTGGGTTTCTGGTGGTCATGATGATTGGCAAGTCTGGTCTGTATTTGGAAACTAATCTGGCAGTGGTACCGGAGGTGGATAAAGTGATGATGGCTTTGGCACCGTTTTCAGCAGCGGCAGAGACAGCGGCAGCGGCAACGGTTTCAACGTTGGATAATGGTTTTGGAGTCAATCTTCTGATTTCATCGTATAGTGGGTTGTAAGCAATGGCCTTTTCAGCAATCAAAGCAGTGTGGTGCATCATGGTGACGGCTTCGATTGGGTAGTTACCCTTGGCGGTTTCACCAGATAACATGACACAGTCAGCACCGTCCAAGACAGCGTTACCAACATCGGAGACTTCGGCTCTGGTTGGTCTTGGGTTGTAGGTCATGGATTCCAACATTTGGGTGGCACAGATGACTGGCTTACCGGCCAAGTTACATTTGGCAATCAGTTGCTTTTGGACGACAAACACTTGTGGGGCTGGGATTTCAATACCTAAATCACCACGAGCAACCATGACACCGTCGGTTTCCTTCAAGATTTCGTCAAAGTTGTTGACACCTTGTTGGTTTTCAATCTTGGCAATGATCTTGATGTCAGCACCGTCTTCACCTAGGACTTCTCTAATGGTGGTGATGTCTTCGGCGGTTCTGATGAAAGAGGCAAAAACCATGTGGACACCGTTCTTGACACCAAATCTCAAATCAGCCTTGTCTTTTTCAGATAGAGCTGGTAAGTCGACATCGGTGTTTGGTAAGTTGACACCTTTGTGGGAACAGATCTTACCGGCGTTGATGGATCTGACTTTGATGGTCTTTTCGTCAACAATGTCCAAGACTTCAAAAGATAGGACACCGTCATCAATGTAGATAACTCTACCCTTTTCGATAACCTTGGTGATGTTCTTGTAGTCCAAGTACATGATGGAGTCGTCGGACAGCTCCTTGTATTGGTCATCGGTGGTGAAGGTCATTTCGTGGTTTGGTGGGATTGGGTAGTCGACATTGTCCTTGGTGGTACCGGTTCTGATTTCTGGACCCTTGGTATCTAGGGCGATGGCCAATGGACGACCAGCGTATAGTTCTTCGGACTTTCTGGCGTTGTCAATGACAGATTGGTGGTATTCGTAGGAACCGTGGGAGAAGTTCATTCTGACAACGTTCAAACCGGCCTTTCTCAAAGCAACCAAGGTTTCTGGGTTGTTGGTCTTTGGACCAATGGTACCGATGATGGAGGTACGACGTAGGTGGTTTTCTGGAGTTTCACTGGTGTCCAGGTTGGCTAACCAGCCGATCTTTGATTCTTGAGCCATTGTGTGTAGAGTAGTAGAAGTTGTTTCTTGTGGAAAGTGTAGTGAGATTGGAAGCTGATTAGTGGGAAATGAAATTTTTATATGTGATTTTTTTGTAAACTCGTGATGACCACCACGCAACGCAGGTGATGATGAGAAACGAGAAAACCGGGAAAAACGAGAATTTATAGTGTCTGTGAGGGTGAAAAGAGCGCAGGTGGGGCAGCCTGGGTGGAGCGTGTGTGGTGGACAGAAGAAGAGGCCAGGAAGCCGAACAGAAAGTGCGCAGGCCCGGAAACAGCGCTTTTCCAGCTTCACCTCCAGCACCTCGAGCTCATCGGCAGGTGCCAGCCGGTGCGGGCAGCAGCCGTCAGCGAACAGCGATTAACAACGACCAGCTGTCGCACCACAGCGAGGCCACCGCCTGGCACCTGAGGCGGTTCCCTGCCTGCGCTCGGCCCACTGTCTCTGCCCACTGCTCTGCTGATCTGGCCCTCATCTGACTATGACGTCGCTTATCGGAAAAACCTCTCTCGGAAGAATAAAACGTTTCTGTTTTCATTTAGCCCATGCGTTAGGCCTCCGGCTCTTTTGCGAGTGCTTTTCCTGGCGTGCATGAGGCGTGGTATAAGATAGAGAACGAGAGTAGCAACAGAGAAGGTAGCATTGATTAGTCTTTACGTCCGCTTCTGCTCTAATAATAGGTGATCTTTGATCTTCAGCTTATCACTGCTTTCTTGAGCACCCTCTACAATCACGCCGAATAATCCGTGTATAGCTATATGACTAGATCCAAAATAGCCAAGCTGTAACCCCAAAACTATAAACATATTGACCAAAAATTACGTTACTTTTCCCCAATGATAAACAATCCCGTGTCCTGAGTCCAGTCAATGGACTTTTTCCTTCTTTCCACCATCCACACTATGTATATGCACCTCTTCTCTGCAGATTGGACAACTCATTGACTTGATCAACCACCACTTCAAACATTCGAAATGGAATGCATGATCACAGCACAACAGTCTGGTATCTTCATTATCCAGTAATGATACAAGACAGAAACACTCATTGTTCTTCGCTAACCCTTCATGTTGTAATAATGCACTCTCAAGTTTGGTGAATTGAAGTTCATTCCTCTTGTACACTATCACGTTTCGAAGCTTTGTCAACACCAACCTGAAACATTTGTAACTGGATGGAATCATCTGAATGCTCCAAATATCAATCTTTTGGTGATAGAACCAAGAGTATGTGACAAATAGTGCAAATCTCACCAATGATAGGCAAAACTCCAAGACACTAGCACCCCAGCTGGATATCAGACGACGTTGCTTGTACTTCAAGTATAACAGCGATTGGAATTGAAACATCGTGTACATTATCAATGGGAACAAATTCAACGATTCATACCCAAAGATGATGGATAATGAATTGTCATCATTCTTGAACTTCCAGATCAACAACAGATCAATCAAGATCAAGATACCGATACCCATGAAATTATTGATCCATCTCCTCAGTGGTATATCTGATCCATTATTGAAACTTAGCAGCAACTTCTCCATCTTAAGTTCGGATAAATAGTGGAAACTCTTCAAAAGATGCAAACATAAGAACAAACTTGCATATTTCTCCAGAAGCCTGATTGTGACATTTTCTTTATCAATTCGCTTCAGCACAATCAACCCCCAGAAGAATTCAAACAGCGTATAGTTGAACTTCTCCTTCACATCTCGGAGCACGACTTCATTATCGCCCCATGCAACACCATTATGAATGATATCACCAAATGCTAACTTCGCCAATAGTTTCGGGATGATAACAATAACGAACAACAAGCAGTTCAATAACCCAAAATTCCACATGAAATCATAAGTGAAGATCGTGCTCAGTGTATCCAGGTAGAACACTTTTGAATTGAAATCATAGAGATTAGACATCTCATAGTAAAATTTCTTGAAGAGGGAAACCCCCAGTAATGTGCCAACCTATATGTCAAAATTAGTACTTTGAACTGCACCAAATCGCGTCGCGTGAAGGCAACTTACCGCACTGTAGACCCTTCGCATGGTAGGGAGTATGAGCGGGATATGAGAGCACAAGGTCACCGTCTGTGTATCAAGTTGGACAATATGTTAACCTTCTGGCTTTGATCCTGTGGTGGAGTGGCAATCTTTCAATCGTTCCCGCATACGAGGGCAATTTCATCAAATCGTGTGGCCTGTTAACAAAACATCCGTACACCACTGATTTGAGAAAAGCGTGGCCCTACCGGGAGTTTTTGAGATGTTACCCGGGCTTTGGCTGTCCAAAAACGACAAAACGTTTGAGAAGCAGAGCACTTTAAACAAGTCAAGACCAGATCAACAAGTCAATTGCCTCTGATTAACGCGTTGTCTTGCTCCCAAACCTACTCAATTCCTTAGAAAGGCACACAATGGCTCCTATCCACACCCCAGAATCCACCAATGACTCCGTTGGCCAGCCTGATACCGCTGAGACTGTCGATGTTGAAATCCAAGATGGCGAAACACCAAACGACGCTGATGTCGAATCCGCGGAGTTAGAAGAATCATCGGAAGCTGAGGAAACAAAAGCTGCTGGTGCTGCTTCTGACGCTCCACCAGCTGACAACGACGCTGTAATGACTGATGATGCCTCAACTCAGAAGGAGGTTGCCCCAGCTTCTGAAGGAGTCCCTACCAGCTCTCAAACAGAAATCAATGCCGCCGCTGAACAAACAGCCCCATCAGCTACTGCCGATGAGCCTCAATCTAAATTGGAGAAATCTCTAAGACTACGTGATAAGCTAGATGCTCTGATTAGACGTACTGCTCAGACAAAGAAGAAGTGCGAGAAATTGGACCATGATAACAAATACTTACAGGAATACGTTGGTAACTTGATGAACAGCGGTGAATTGTTGCATACCTCCAGAAAGTAAACCACTCTCAAACTTGTTTCCAATCACTATCTTTGTGTCTAAGGTTCTAAAAATAGTCTAACTGGCTTCTTTGCATGTTTGGCCCACATTTTTTTATAATAAGCTTCCAAATTTTGGTGACACAAAACCAGGCATGTTTTTGAAAATTTGGTCCTTCTTCAGAATTTTCCATTATCAGCAAAACAGAGAGCATCCTTTTTTCAGTCATGGTGAGATCCGCTGCGTCCCATTTGGACTTGTTGAACTCTGGTAGGAACAGCCCTATCAATGTTATGCCAGATGAGAACTCACCTCATCAAGATTCGTTGAACTCAGAGAACATTGATGATCACTACACGATCTCCCCACGGTTACTTCATAACAAGAGTCCAAAGGCTCCATTGTGTGCTAAGATTGGTCCTCTAAGACATAATGGTCCTGTTCCACTTGTTGCTAATGCTAATGAGTCATCGAAGGCTATCATCACGAGCATGTTGAGAAATGATCCAGAGAGGTTGAACGTGAATGTCTTGAAAGACTTGAGCTCCAATGTTGAGAAGAACAATAGAAGTATCAGATCTGCTATAAGTGCAAGAGAAAGTTTTGGTTACTCTGTGAAGGAACTTGTTGAACTTCCAGTCATTGATTCTGCTGAAGAAACACCTGAGTTGTTGAAAGATGATGCCTCAAGTGACTATGAAGACCCTGTTGAGGAACCTGAATCTGGTTTGATTGACATTTGTGATTTACAGGATGAAATGAACACATTGAGATTGAAGAATACAGATGCTAAGTCAAGCCCTGTGCCTTTTTATTATGAAGATGATGTGTTGTCTTTAGATGAGAAGTTCTCATACTTGAATCCTTATGAACCATATGTGAAAGTTGCCCCACCAATGCTTGGGAGCCCATTAGCACCAATTGGTACCCCTTTAGACTTGTCATGTGTTGAAAAGAGATCCAAAGTTGGGCCTTTGTTTGAATCGGAACATCCTGAGGTTACAGATGATGAACAAAAGTTGTTATCCATTTTGGATTATGAATTGAGGAAAGCTGGTGGTGGTTTAAACTATGACTTCTCTATTGCAGATGACAATGAGTGCAAAATGGAAGGATTTGATGAATTTGACAAACCTTCGAACCCAGTTTCTTCGTTGTTTTACAAATTGTTCAAGTTGGGGATCTTTTCAAAGGACTACAAATACCTCGAAAAGTACCCATGGTATAGAATTATGTACAAAGTTGATCATCCATCTGTTGATAAGGAGAATGTGAGCCCAACAGACCTGGCTGCCCAATTTGAAAGAAACAACACAGATATGTTCCCTGATGGTCAAAATTATGCCCCAGACCTCCGTGAAGACGAGACTAAACATGCAGTTCATTATGTTGCTACGCACAAATAGATAAATTTATAGGCTATGTGCTATCTAATCCCCACCCTTCTCTGTAGTCTCATGATAAGAACAGGAACATTGCCTTGCCGTGGAAGTGTAGCAGCTGCTCATGCGCCTGTAAACGCGTACATTAATCGTGCCGCGAATTTTTATCTTTGTTAACAAAGGTTCTAAACTTTAGTCAATTATGCAGTATTGTTCTTGAAAGAAACCTTGATAGACTCTTGAAGACATCCTTGCACCTGGAACGCGACTCTTATTAGCTCAAAGCTCAGATACCTCTGTTGAAGTACCAAATCCCGAGCCCTAAACCTACGCATCCCTGGCTGCTTCAACAATACAGAGTCTGAAACGATGGGTGCTTGTACCTTTTGCAAGAAGAGGAAGAGGAAGTGTGACGGTAAGATACCCTGTTCCGTGTGTCAGAAGTACAACCGAGGCGGTGAATGTGAATATCCAGTTGACCAGGACAAGAGAAAGTTCAAGTACGACTCCACATACATCGATTACCTGGAATTGAAAGTTGACATCCTGCAGCAGTTGGCTGATGTTTTGATAAAGAGTGACCCTGTGAAGGCCAAAGAGATTGATTGTGAGCTTGTTGAGAAGTCACAGGCTGGTAACGGTGGTAGTTTGCTGAACGAGGATGAAGAGGCTGAACTTGAGAAGAGTAAGGGGTCTAAAAACAACACTGCGGAACAGCTTCTGAGGACATTGGCTAATGATAACGCCGTGGAGGAGCTGATATCCACCAAATGGAGAGTTAGAAAAGATTCTGCTGGCCACACTGAGTTCTATGGCCCTGTCTCTGGTAGACAGCAGGTTGTTGAGAATGCTGAAGATGATGGATACCATTTTGCTGCTAACCCAAACTTTGACCTTGTTTCCACGTCGGCTAGCCTTAGACATGAACTATTGGACCTCTTCGGAAAGCATTTTGCTCAATACTTCTACTCAAGTTGGACACATATCGATGAAGTCAAGACATGGGATTTCCCACAGAATGACATCTCAAAGCAACTGTTGATGTGCTCCATGTTCGCTTATGGTTCCCTTATGAGAAGAAATCATAGAGAGTTGACAACGCTCTTCATTCAACAAGCTGAATCAATCTTGCTGAAGGCAATCAAGAATGTTGACGAGTTTGTGATACAAGCGTCGCTGATCTTGTCATGTTATTACTTAGGTATGGGTCTTGATTCAAATTCTTGGGCTTTGGATTCAATGGCATCTTCAATGACACAGTACATGAAGCTGGACAGACAAAGCGTTCAACACCAAGAAGTCACCGAGTCCAATATGTTAATCCCGGTATCACAACGCTCAAATGCTCTGTTCTGGTCGGTGGTGCTGCAAGATAGAATTATCACGTCGGTGCTAGGGCGTGGTTGTCGTATCCAGTATTTCAGAATCACAACTCCATTCTATACACCTATCCTCCGTGATGATACGAGCTATTCATACTGGTGTGAACTTACTTTTGCTTATCATTCTAGATTGTGGTATATCTATGATAAGTTCTTGTCCCAGATTTATTCATTCAAGGCTGACTATTTGCACAACTCCCATAAATTGACACTAATGAACGAAGCTATTGATGCATTAACAAAATACAAAAAGGAGCTTCCAGTATCACTACAGCTGACTGATGAGACCACTAATTCAAAGATTTTGATACACCATCTGTCATATTCTGTTGTGTTCTTGCTAGTGCACAGAGCGTACTTGAGACAGATCCCTCTGAAGGTCATCCAGATTACCATTGAACATTGTGAGATTGCCGCTGGTATCATTGAAAAATTATTGAATGTTCCAAACTTTGATTCACCTTACTTCATCTCCTACTTGATCTTGACTACGGCAACTTTTGACCTATTCTTACTATCAAATAAAGACGATTCCCTGAAACCTGCCGCCTACAAGAGAGTTGAAATTCATGTAAGGGCATTGTTGGCACACGGGAAATATTGGAGAAGATGTATCAAAGATATCAAGGTTCTTGATGAGCTAGCAAGCAGATGGCAACTAGATATCCCTATCCTGAAAGAGGCAAAGGCTCAAGCAAAAGAAGATATCTACGAATCGAACAGTGAAACTAATGAGAGTATCGACGTCAGTGTCTTTATGAATCAATTCACACAAGAAGAAACTACACCAAACAGTGCATATGGCCAAGGTAATAGTTCAGATAGTTATACACCTCCTGATAATTTCCCACAATTTGACATCAATCAACTTGATCTATATTTCAAAGATGATTCTCCACCTCTATAGTTGAGGCTGTGGTGGGTTATAACCGTTATTTGATCCTGTGTATAGTTGCTGGATATAACCTTGGTTCAGATTCTCATTAAAGTCATTAAAACCGTTTCTGTAGTCTGAGGTGTTGATTTGAGGAAATTGCTGGTCCCATTGCTGGAAGAAATTATCCAGTTCAGGGAATGGCTCCACAACACCTGCCTCTTCGAGGTTCAAGCCCAAATCTTCATCTGACGTTGGTGTTAGCCCTCTGCTTGAGCTGGATGGACCCCCTAAAAGTATACCATGTTTCTGTTCCAAGCGGTCGAAATTGGCAATGAACTCATCTGATGCTTCTCTCCAAGAAGCTCTTGTTTTCAGAAGTATCTCTCTTAGTGAAGAGAAGTGTGATCTTAATTTGTTCAAAGTGGATAAAGACTCTTTACCATTAGCGATGAAGACGACCAAGAATAAAGAAACAAAGTGAACCATTGATGGTGTGTAAAATGGAGCACGATCAATCAAATCCTCTCTATTCAACTGGATCAATAGGTCACAAGCAGCTAATGTTGCCCTCAGTGTTGATTTCTTAATCACTGCGGAATAATTCTCTTGCACCATGAATGCTTTGTTCAGTCTCAAAATAATAACATAGTAATTAATGTGGAAAGCTAAGACAAATAGGTCATCCGGACTGCCATCAAGTTTAGATAACTGCAAGTTATCAGGCAGCGTATTTCTTAGTTCTTCCAAGGTTTTCAATGCCATACTCAACAACTTTGTCTTGTTATCTGTATCACCAATGTCATAGTTCAAGGTCAAGATCTGGTCTGAAAATCTGTCAAAGATGTAGAACAGTCTTGAAATGTAACTGAATGATAGCTCAGCTAAATGTAGAGGATGGTCTGATGGCGTGACAACTTGGTAGATTGGAGCAATGATTCGCTTGTAGTGTATCACGGAAGGGACCCCCAAGTATGTAGTGACCAGTCTATCATTAGAGCAGATTGTCCAAAGCATTGCAAGATTGAAAGGTGTCTGTTTTGGCCCATATTGACCCATTTTGGCGTTGTAAGAAATGTGAAGACCAATATGTTGAGACAACGAACAAGCAATACCATCATAGATATAAGCTTCTGAAACGTGATTCTGCGCCATTTCATAACATGAGAGCAGAAAACATGCTGTCACCAAGTATATATCAGTCTTTGATTTGCATACGATATCCATGAGTGAATCCTTAGCTCTAGTGATGAAGTAAGCCTCATAATGTTCCTTGTCTCTTAATGCGGAATAAGCATTACCAATGCCTATCACCACATCAAATAGTAGCTTAACTGTTGGTGGTTCATTAGCTGAATTGTAGTCCATAGTCTCCAGTATCGATACGAGTCTAATCAACCCCGGTGAATAGACAGCAAAGTTCTGCATGAAAAGCCGTAGAATGTATGGTTGGTAAGTAACATCACGAATGAAAAGGGTGTTCCCGATAACAGATACTGGGTACGAACTCTGGTTTATCCCTGTTAGATAACCGGTCTTGTCGATTTCTTCTTGAAGCTGTGTGTGAAATGGATCAATAGCTCCCTCGACCTTTTGTTCACCAATATCCAGCTCATGCAAGTCTTGCACTAAGTTTTCAATGTCAAATGCAGCACTCTGATCAGCTGGATTGAGCTCTGTATCATCTTCATACTTCAAACCGTCCAGCTTTTCATTGATATGTTTCAGGGCATCATCGTTCTTAGAGAACTGCCGTATGAAGTCTTCCAATTTACCAGCCTTCTTCTCTAAGGAGTCGATATAGTCTGTATGGTACTTTCTTCTTCTCTTATCGTTGTTCAAGGAAGCCCCACACTTCGGTAATGACGCTTGACTTATGGAGGTGGGCCTCTTAGAATGAGGTTTCGACTTAATAAGCTTGTAGCTGCATGTCTCTTGCAAAACAGCACAGTTGTCACACTGTGGCTTCCTCCCATCACAAGGTCTGTTGGCCTCTATGCATGCTAGACATCTGCTTGTCGGCTTGCCGCTCAAACGCTCTGTCATCGATCAATCAGGCTTATCATGAAGTACTTTAAATGGGAGAAATGAATTGCAAGTTTATACTTTAGATAGCGTCCGCCGGGTAATCCCTGATTTAACCCCCTCAAAGGCTGGAAATAAGCTATTTTTAAAGTTTCCAAAATCGGAGGGTTGGCCGAGTGGTCTAAGGCGGTAGACTTAAGATCTACTGGACGGTTGTCCGCGCGAGTTCGAACCTCGCATCCTTCACTATTTCTTTTTTGCCAAAATGGCTAATTTTTTGCTAGTCAAAGCTTATAAAGAGCCAATGTGCTACTCAGATAGTACCCATATACTATGCCTTTATTATTATACATTATTTTTGACCTGCAGCCTTAACCATATCGAAGAATTTTTCTTTGGAAACTTCGGTGATCAATTTCTGCTTTTGCTCTTCACCAAGAACCTTCGTCTTTGACACCTCGCTTGTAGTCTTGTTCTGTGTGGCCATTAGCACATTGAATAGTTTAACAACACCCCTTTGTGCAATCTTTTTCAACTTTCTTTCATGTTCTAAAATGGCTCTAGCATTTTCATTCTCCTTTGGTAGTAAATCTTTAACTCTGTCCTTGTCATACACTTTCTTCTTCTCTGCAAGTAAAGCTCTACGAGCCTTGGCCTCTAGTTTCTCACTTTCAAACTTCTTGACTGTTTGCTTGGATCTTGCCAGTATTGGATCTTTTCTGTCATAAGCTTTTAGTTTGGACCCCAAAATGGCATTAACTGCACTAGCGAAGGATTTGCTCCCATCATCTGCGTTCTTCTTTCTCTTCTTCAGCTTTGGTAAGTTTTCATCAGCATCTGAATCATCTTCTGAGTTTTCATCATCACTGCTCACGTCATCTAAATCTAGCTCGTCGTCATCTTCAATTGAAGCATCTGATCCCAGATCTAAACCGCTATCATCTTCACTTTGGCTCTCGCTTTCACTTTCACTTTCGACCTCTTTCTTGGAGACCTTTTGCTTCTTTCTTAGATTAAGTTCTTTACCGGCTTTACTAGCAGGTATCTGCACGGACACTCTCTTCTTTGACATCTTATAACGGTCTGATTAGCAGTGAAGTTCACGCTCTCTTTGCCTAAAGAACCTGCAGGCTTTATTAAAAAATTTCATAGCTGCTCATCGGGTCACGTGAAATTCGCGGAAACGCCTATAAGTTTTTGTTTACATTTCGAAACACACATGAAGCAGAGACAAAGATCTGGCACAAAACGCAGACTTATAAAAGCTGACAAGTTCTCCGGGAGCCATGGACGAGCGCAGGAAGTCCCAGATACGGCAGCCACTCAAAGTGATGACAAACAAGGACCCGGTCCAGCAGCTGAAGGCTGGAGAAACCGCCATACCCAAACCCTCCAGTATCCCAAGACCACAGACAACTCCCACCAAAGTGACCTCAGTCATGACTCCATATGGCTACTGCTCTCCAAACTCGCCCTCTAAGCAGCCTAAATCGAAGCATGGTTCTCCTCAGTGGACGTCTGAACCGTTCGAAGGACCGCCATCTTCAACTCTGGTACTGCATAACGCTAACGTGACGAATTCATCTATCAGTCGTGATTTGAACAATCTGAGGGAGGAAGCTGCTGCTAAGGAAGCCGAAGAGAAAGAGCTGAGGGACAGTATCTTGACACTAAAGACCCAGATCCAAGAATTGGAGTTAACGGATAGTGAATTGCAGGATAAGTTCAATGATCTGTCGCGTACTTTCAAGATCAAGACTAATGAGTTGGACCATTTGATCCAGGAGAAAGATAGCAAGCTTGAGGAAATGAAGCGAGACTATGAGCTAAAGATGAAACAGATAGACGTGGATCTGGAAAGCTCGAGATACCAGATAGAGAAGACATACATGGCTGAGATCGAGAACATCATCCAAGAAAAATTTCATGCTTTGGAGAAGGAAAAGAAGATACTAGAAGCTGAACTGAAGAACCTCGAAGATGAGATCAAGAATGGTGACCAAACTTTCGAGGAGAATTTGAAGCTGCTTGAAGAGAACTATGATCAAGAGAAAACACGTATAAGGTTGCATATGGAAGAATCAAGGGCTTCGTTAGAGAAAGAGTTACAGGAGATAGATCAACAGAATGATTCCCTAGGAATGAAGATTGAGGAATCGAGGGGTTTATTAGAGGCTAGAATATTAGAGGAAACTGAAGAACAAGAGAAACTTGAGAAGCAACAGGATTCCAATACTTTTAACTCAAAGACGATTCAAGATCTTCAAAATCGCATTGCTAAGCTGAAATCTTCTTTGGTAGACAAGGCCACACAAATAGAAGTGTTGAATGAAGATATGCAAACCAAGAGGGAACAGTCCATCCTCATCGGTCAACAGCTAATTGCTGAAGAAGAAGTCAGAAGAAAACTCCACAACAGAATGCAAGAATTGAAAGGTAACATCAGGGTCTTTTGTCGTATTAGACCACCAAAGAATTCCGAAGCTGAGGATATTGTTGACATCAAAGTACCAGATAATGACGAAGAAGAACAGCAGATTGAGTTGAGAGATCCAAGACCTGTGTCTGCTAATCCATTCAACAATTTGAGCAGCTCCAACAACACTAAGAAGAATCAACATTTCCAATTCGATAGAGTTTTCCAAATGGAGTCCCAAAACTCTGAGATATTCGAAGAGATCTCCCAACTTGTCCAAACTGCACTTGATGGTTTCAATGTTTGTGTCTTTGCTTATGGTCAGACCGGGTCTGGTAAGACTTACACCATGTCTAACAAAGATGGTATGATTCCAAGAGCTGTTGATCAAATCTTCGAAACATCTGCCAAGTTAAGAGAACGTGGTTGGACTCACAAAGTCTATGGTGAATTCTTGGAGATATACAACGAGAATATCAATGATTTACTTGGAAATCCTAAGAACATTGACAAAGTCAAATATGAGATAAGACACGACACTGTGAATCAACGAACCTCGGTCACTGATTTGACCACTGTTGAGCTAACTTCCCCAGAGATGATGAATGAAACTTTGCAAAGAGCTTTGAAGAACAGATCAATTGCCGCCACAAATGCCAATGAAAGATCTTCAAGATCACATAGTGTCTACGTGATTAGAATCTACGGTGAGAACCATGAAACTGGGGAACTTGTTGAAGGTACGCTAAACTTGATTGATTTAGCTGGTTCTGAAAGATTATCCCATTCACTGGCCACTGGTGATAGATTGAAAGAAACACAGTCGATCAACAAGAGTTTGAGTTGTCTTGGTGATGTGATATATGCACTTGGTGACAGCGAGGGTCGAAAACATATCCCATTCAGAAACTCCAAGTTGACATACCTACTTCAGTACTCCCTAAGTGGGAATTCCAAGACTCTAATGTTTGTGAACATTTCCCCATTTGCTAAACACTATAATGAAACCATCAACTCCTTGCGCTTTGCCACCAAAGTCAACAGTACGAAGATTGAGAAGAAAGATTAATGATCTTTAATGTATGAATTTATGCTATGAATAAATAACGTAGTTGTATAAATAAAGGACAAGCCTCTTGGTGAGGGTAATAAATAGTATAAATATATGGTGACGTCCCTGATCAATTGTTTCTGATCAAAGATAGTGTCTCAGGTGTGATAAATTCATCACTTTCGTTCTCAACCAAAGCAAGTGCATTCTTATCAATACTCTTCCAGATACTGGCATAGTTCTTGGAAGCCCACGATTCAACAAGAGCTCTTCTTTCACCATCAGTCGTCCATTTGTAAAGTGTTTCCACGATCTGCGGTGTAACCTTGACATCAAAATCTTCCATTGATGAGGCAATCTGGAGAGCTTGGTCATACTTCTTGTGATAACAATGAGCGATGATATATTGATTGAAGTTTTCAGCATTTGGGAGTAGTTCGTACTCATCCAAGTTGTTCCAGAAGTTCTTGACGTGTTCTAATGATAGGAATGTGTATGCCTTCAACATGATTGAGATCGTGCGATGATTGAGCCCATTTTTCTTTGGCATTGAAATAATCTGGTCAAATGTGTCTGAGACCTTCTTGAAATCTTCTAAGTTAGAGTAAGCCTCAAGCACTGAGTTCATGATCTCAATGTCTGCATTGATGTGCAAATCAGTCTTTAAGATCATGTGCAGAAGTTCAACGCCATCCTCGTATAGCCACTCACCGAAATTCTGAAACAGGTAGACGTACATCTCTGGTGTTGGAGGTGGTATCTTTCCCGTGGTTCTGTGGATCCTCTTCATCTGTTCAAACACTTTCATCGAAGCATCTGGTCTTCCCATGGACACAAACTTCTTGATGATTGGAAAATATGAATCATACGGTAGCTCAAAGTACATTTGTAGTTCACCATAGACATCCCAAGCTGGTTCAATTTGCTGTGCATCGTTCAATATCCAAGAATAAATTGTGTTGAACAAAGATGGATAGTTCTCAACGTCATACTTCGAACCCTTCTCCAATTCTGGCAGTTCTTGCTTCAATGACTCTATAGCATCACCAATGTAGTCCCATTTCAAGAATAGTCTCATCATCGAGCTGTAAGATTCACCATCAAGGTAAGAAGCAAAGAATTTGACCTTCTTGTACCAGCTGAAAACTTCTTCAATGTTGGCATTTGGTTCATCAGCAAGGACTTTCAGAAACTTGTATAGGATATCAGGTTTAACTTCCCAATCAACACCATCAGTAATACTCTTATCAAAAGTTTCTTTCAGAAACACAGTGGTATTCTCTCTGATGCCTTTGTTCATCAAGATCTCGTAGGTGTGCAAATTCTTGTCAAGGAATGGGAAATGCTCTTCGAAGAATTCGTTAAGCTCTTGATGTTTCAAGTCAAAGTCTCTGGCTTCTGAGCGTGACAAGGCTGAAAGGATGGAGTTATAAGTGCCAATGGTCACGAGTTCCTTATTGTCCAGCAAAATCGTTTTCATTGGTTCTGTGAAGTCAGCAGACTTGTAAACGGACCAGGGTAGCTCAACAACCAGGCTGTTTTCAGATTTTTTTACTTCTTTTCTGTGTATCTCATCAATTATTTTAGACCCAACAACCAACACTTCGTCTCTTGAAATCTCTCTAGCATCAATCATGGCCTCTAGCAGCTTCATCAAGGAAGGAATGTCTAACTCTCCCAAATCAGCGTCATTCAGTAGTAGCTTGGTGAACCTCAGTAGAATGTCAACTTGCTCTAGAGAAAGCGTATCATTGAGACTCGTTATCTGTAACAAGTTCAGCAATTGGGCTGGGGTTGGTGAACCTTTTAATATGGTTTGGACAAACAGCTTGATCTTTTCAGCTTCATGTGACTCAATTGCAACCAGTTCATTGCGCTCTTGAATATAAGAAATGGTTCTCTTGATCACCAGCTCTCTTAGCTTCGTTTTGACCCTTTCACTGATTTCAAGATAGTTGTAGGCTTCATAAGCACCGATGTAAACAGAAGGAGCCAGTGGTTCAATTGATTCCAGGACTTTCAAAGTCTGGGTAGCAGCATTGGACTTCAAATTGGCATTATCACTGACAAATGACACTATGACTTTGGACAGTTGATCTCCATACCCTAAAGTGGCCAGGTATCTGTTGAACTCTTTGAACGTCTTCAACAATAGCTTCTTGGACTCATCGCCATCAATCTCAGTGACGAGCTGCATGTACAGTCTTGGAATGAATCTTGCAGCCTCAAAGTTGTCTCTGTTGATATCCTTGATCACCTGAGTGAATATCTGGAGTTTTTCATCAGTGTTAAACACGTCAGCGGACTCTGTAGCAGTGGCACCATCCGTTACTGAGTTTTGTGGGGTTTGTTCAATTCTCTTTATGACCTCGTTCATTAGTGAGAAGGATTTGGAGGATGGAGTGGCCTCTAGTAATTCAGACGCAATCTCTTTCAACCGGGCACTGGGTGGATCGTTTCTAAGCTCTTGTGTGATGTCAATGACGATTTCATCAATGACCTCTTCCTCGTTGGCTTCCTCCACCGTTCCTCTCCTGAATGGGCTCCAAGCAAGGCCTCTTCTCTGCAACAGGGAGATTTTCGCCGTATTGCACGTGTGTCTTGCCACCAGCAGTGGCCGCTGTGCTAGTAATCTTCTCATGGCTCTCCTGTGGTCCTTTTAGAGAGACTGGGGTAAATTCACTAACAATTATGCCTATTGTTTCAACCCTCACCAAAAAAGTCAGATGAGTGTGGCCTTACCGAGATCGAAACTTATACGTAAATTTTAGCTAAACTACTCTAAGTCCGTATAAACTGTTCAGAAAGCGAATACCAACGCCATCGTGTTGCCCATGTCCATGTTCATTGAGAAGAATTCCATCTGTGAGATCTGTGAGCTCCCGGAATCTCACGCTAAATATAATTGTGCTCGCTGCAAGAAGCGATACTGTTCCCTGAAGTGCTACAAATCAGAAGCTCATCTCAGCTGCTCAGAGAAGTTCTATGAGAGAAACGTGAAAGAGCAACTAGAAATACCCAGCAATCACACTACCAAGAGCCAAGTAAAGCTTCTCAAAGTGCTAGAAGAACAGCAAACTGCGGCTATTGATGGCTGGAAGTATGAAGCTCCAGTGGACACAAAAAAGCTGGCTGAAGAGCTCAAGATAGATAAGGAAATGCTGGATGGCGACGACAAAGACAGACCACTCACTAAAGAAGAAGAGAAAGAGCTTGAGGAACTGATAGAGAATGCCACTGTGGATGAACTCTGGCGAAACTTAACACCTGATCAAAAACGTCGTTTCGAAGAGATGCTGCGATCTGAAGAGTACGAGGTTGTAGATTAAGTCACCTAATATTAACACTCTATATTCTGGTAATTGGTATAACGTTTATCTATATACATGCATTATTATTTCTTTTGTTCATTAAATTCTTTGTTCTCTCTCAAAGATGGCTGTAGTCTTCTAATGGCCCAATTCTGACCAATAAAAACCACATCTGGGTCGCTTTTACCTTCAGAGAGTGTGTATCTCTTCCAGAACTCATGCTGTTTGAATCTTGGATCTTCATCAGGGAAACCAACTTGTTTACGGATATTGGCGACTGATGCTCTAATTTCGGATGCAAGACGGCTTCTTAACTGTTGAACTTCTTCGTTGTATTTCAAGTCATCATTTAGATCAACTGCATTCTTGACATCACCGTACTTTCTCACCAACTGCAGCCACTCTTTTCTGTATTTCTCAATGACAGCATCATCGATAGGCTCACCAAAAGTTATCTTGATCTCAGCACCGAAATTGGAAGGTAGGAATCTCTCTATAAGCGATCCACCAGCTGCAGTCTCCGGAGCAATCTTTTCAAACCCATGACTGAAGATAGGCAGGATGATAGGTTGTCTCGTAGCTTCCAGTACCAGTCTGGAGACACCCCATTTGAAGTATCTCATTGAGTTGTTGAATGGTTTTTCTAATTGTAGCACAAATCCCTCTGGAAAGACATGGAACCAAGAAGGTTTGTTTCTGATCATTGGTGATATGTACTCCGTCTGGATCTTTTGTGTGATTGGAGTGACATTGTTCTTGTAATCTAACCACTTGGACTTGACATCTTCAGAACCATCGTATAGTAAGTCCAGAGTATCATCCGGTGATAAGATTCTGATAGCAGCATCAACGGACCCTTGGAATGGACCACGTCCAAATCTTCCACAGGCCAAGATCTTTCCCAGACTGAAGAAATAGGCTAGGCCTGGACTGCTGAAGCACAGGTTCTCAGCTGCAAACCCCCATCTGATATGGTCAATATCTTTGTAGTATTTCCAAGGCAGAGCACCCCACATGAACGGATCATCCACGGTTGACATGTGGTTGGAGACCGTTATCAGGCCTCTGTTCTCATCTTTGCTCCTTTGCAATGCCGCATCTAGGTTCTCTAGCCCATGGACCGATGGTTTGTATGAAGTGTTTAGTACCAGTTTACCGAAACCCACTGCCAGCCAGCAAGTGGCCTTGGAGGCGGAGTTCCACCAGGACTCAGTCCGAGGATACTGGCTGATGAAATCGTCACCTCTCTTGAAGACTTCTTGGAAGGACATTCTAAGTGGGTGGCGTCGAATCTAGGGAAAGATCTTTCTTTGATGCCAAAACGTTTATTGAAATCAAATTCATTTCTTTTAGCTCTGCTGGTTTGGGACACACGGCTTTGCGCCATCCATAATGAAAATCAACGACTCCAGAGATCCTCTTGAGACTGATATTGCACACAAAGGAGCCCCCAATGGAGAGATACACACAGTTCAGGGACAAGGCCACGGGTATCTCGCCCTTCATGCCCGTCACCCAGACAAACGTTATTGGTGTCAGCGATTCCCCGGTGCAGAGCTTTATCAAGAAGGCCAAGCTGGACCTTTTGGCTAAATCACTACTGTTTGCCGTAAGACTGATTCTTATCGCTCCACTGTTTGCGTTCTCATTCGCTCTTTCCTTAATACTGTCCACTCCGTTGCTAAGACCATTAAACAGACTGATATTGCTCATTGCTGGTCTCACTTCTTACGAGCTTTCCGTCCAAAACCTAAAGACCAAGAACTTGAACCGTCAAACGTTCTTTCCTTCAAAAAACGACGTCTATTTCGTCAATTTCTCATCACCCTTCGAGGTCTTCATTCTTTCATTGATATCCAATGATGAAATTGCCCTGCTGTTGCCTAACAAGAATGGTGATTTGCAACAGGTTTCCAAATTCGCGTTGATCCAAAAGAGTCTTTCTGGCTACTTGCCAAATGACGATGCTTCCACTCCACTGGACTATAGCAATTTCAAGAATAAGGTCGTTTACATCTTTGCTGAGGGTACAACCTCCAATGGTAAGGCTATTTTACCATTTCTGCTGACCCAATCTAAATTTGATGACTTCTACACCAAGTTATCAGAAGACAAGAAGACACACAAGATCAAGAGTTTAGGTATCAAGATTTATCCATCTACCCTTGTCACTCCATTAAACTACTCTACAGTGGGATACTTGTTCAAAGCATTGACTACGTTGACCTATAATGTCAAGCTGAGAGTGAACACCGTTAATGAACTAAATGCCTTTGACACCTCACTGTCCAAAATTAGAAACTCCTTCACTAACAATGGGAAATTCAAACTTGTCAATGAAGAGCTGGATGTCAACTCCAAATTGAAATTCATCGATGTATATGTTGGTAGAAAATAAACCAATTTTTAATAGTACTGTGACTGTGTTTGTTGTTGAGGTGCGACATGGCTTTGTGCTGAGTGTTTGACAATATCAGGTGTCCATGAATTGGCACTATCACTTATTGGAACAGGTCTTCCTGTAGGCAGTGAGTTTTGAAACAAGTCGGCAGCCTCGACCACAGTGTCAAATTTCAAATTGTTGTTCTCAAGGTTATACTTCAAGTTCAATATATCAACCAATTGAAATAAGTTCTGTAGACTCAATTGCAATGTTTCATTTTTCAAATCTTCATAAACTCTCTTATTGATCTTTATCTTCTTTGTCTTCACAATTGAGACCTTGCTTGTGGAACTACCCAATTTCTTCTTGAAGCTTGAGAATTTCTTCTTGAACTTAGATTCATCTTCGAATTCATCGTCATTGATATCGTTCTGTTCATTCTGTTTCTTTGTAGCGATATTCTCAATCGCAGAGTTGATAAATCCTATACTCTTCCCAATGTGGTCCTGTTTGTAATTTTCAATGGATGACAGCGTGCTGATGTACGCCACGTTCAATCTTGACAAACTCTCAATGAATGGGATCCAAACTGTAATGCCGCGGCTCTTTAGGATATTCAACATATTTTTCAATAGATCACGAACATAGATGGATATTCTTGCTAGTGTGGAGTAGTTGATGGAATCATTGGCACTGATGTCAAACTCAACGGCTTTCAAAGTCCATATACTCTTGGATAGGAACGTCAATTGTATGCTTGATTGGATCAACGAATCAACAAATTTGACAAATTCAGGAGATGTTTCAAACAGATCTGGGGATAATTGATTGAACTGATCATTTTTCAAGAAGTTTAGGTATTCTAATGCACTTTTGAATAGTTTGAACGAGTTCAACCATAGCTGTTGGCTTTCCTTCTCGGACAATGAATCCTGTGAGAGCACCCTTAATATGATCTCAGAACCTCTTTCGTTATATGATAGTATGATGTTCACAATGACAACGATCAATTCATGGTTCAGGGTCCAAGTCACTTTCTCTTTTAGTTTCTTAGAAACTGGCAAGTTCCAAGGAATGGATCCATTCTCTACAATGACAACACTTTTGGCATAATTGAGCACTTCAAAATGAGTATGGACCTCACCCGAACTTATGATCTGTGAGTAAATGAAGTTTAAATATGACTCCAGGTTGGAAATAAAGGAAGCGACATTACTTGGAGATCCGAGACTCAGTCTCTTGGATAACACATCTGAGGTCAATGGCCCCAAAGATTCGCCAGTATGGCTAATCTGAATAAGTGGGAAGGGAGTGTGAGGCAATGAAATCATCAGTGCAGTCTAGAAAGGGATCTAGAATGTTCTTTGGGGGCGAATTGGTCAAACTCTCGAACAACCACTGCCCTTCTGAAATACCAAGAGGTACGAAATATGCCACTGTATGTGGTGTTCGGATGTTTTGAAGACTTGAGTCACGTGGATTTCACGTGAGGTTACAAATCTGGTTTCCCAGGCAACTACTCCGTTGCTATTTCGCCGCCAAGTGCCGGAAAAAATCAAAAAAAATCTGGCGGTAGATAAGATAAAGCGCGGGTTTAGCCAATCAGAGGGCTTCCTGCGCTGATAAGCTGGTATTCCCGGTGCAGCAGGATTTCCGAAACGAGTCAAAAGCAGGATGCAAATGCTATTCCCGGTTCAAACAGAGCTATCTCGAGCAAGATCAGAGAAGGTGTAGGGAAGTAAGCGAAGCGGATTGAGCTGGAGATAGTCGAAGATAGCGAAGGTGTCAACAATGCGTTCCCCGTGGAGTCAGCCCGCGTTCCTTAGTCATTGGAACTGGACCCTGAGAACTTGGAAGAGTGACAGGTCCGGCTCGCTGTGGCCTGTAGTCTGTGAGAGCCTGCGAGGCATGGCACAAAAGGCTCTGATCCTTCCTCAAGTCTGGGCTCGATCCACTGGAGAAGTTCAACACTGGACATAAGATACTAGACACAACGGACACGTATCTACAGACTCTCTTCTCTATCATGTCTCTGATTATCCCCTATCTTGTGTTGTGGTGTTGGGCTTTTCCAGGCCCTTGTAGCCCTCCAGGCAAAGAATATACGAGTCAAAATTTCCTTCGAGGCTGGAAGCTCCCTCCGCCCACCAGACCGATGCTCCTCCTTGCGGAGGAGCCCCCAGCTCGCCAATTACCCACGCTGCTGCTCTGCCCCTCCAGGCACGTCGTATCTGCCTAGCAGTCTGTGCCTGGGCTCTTGTTTTCTTGCTGTCTAATTCGCCAATGGGCTTTCTATCTCATTCTTGTCATGCAGGAAAAACTTTATCGCGCTAATAAAATTTCACCGTTGAGTCTTGACCTGCAGGTAAACAATTTGTCACAAGGTGGCCGACGCTGGTATATAACCCTGCAGCGGCCCTGTAAATATTTTCGCTTCTCGAACACCTCCACACTCTGTTCCTCTGCCTGCACTCCCCACGGTAGAACACTCACTCTCCCACCGCTGCCAGACTCCCTTCCTCACAGCAAACACATCCTCTCCATCACAGCCAGTATCCTCATCGACTGGAAAAAAAGTTTGCCCATCACATTCTTTCCGCATATACACATAACAACTCATTCATAATGGTACAAGTTTGGGAAGAGAAGTACGACCACGGTACTGTGTCGTTCATTCTTCTATGTACAGCTCTAGTGTTCATCATGGTGCCGGGGCTAGGGTTCCTATACTCTGGTCTGGCTAGAAGAAAATCCGCACTATCCCTAATATGGTCTGTTCTAATGGCCTGCATCGTGGGTATCTTCCAATGGTACTTCTGGGGTTACTCTTTAGCATTTTCAGGTACTGCCACCAACGGCTTCATTGGTAACCTTGATTCATTTGGTATGAGAAATGTCTATGCCACCGAAGACTCCGAATACCCAGAATTGGCATTTGCCGTTTTCCAAAACATGTTCTTGTGTGTTACATTGGCCATTATCTCAGGTGCCGTTGCCGAAAGAGGTAGACTGCTGCCACACATGGTTTTCCTATTCATCTGGGCCACTTTGGTCTACTGTCCAATTGCCAACTGGGTTTGGTCCCCAAGTGGTTGGGCTTACAAATGGGGTGCTCTAGATTACGCCGGTGGTTGCGCCGTTGAAATCGGTTCAGGTGTTGCTGGTTTTGTCTACTCTTGGTTCCTTGGTAAGCGTAAAGAAAAACTATTGATCAACTTCAGACCACACAACGTTTCCTTAGTCACTTTAGGTACTTCATTGCTATGGTTTGGTTGGTTAGGTTTCAACGGTGGTACTGCCTTATATCCAAACTTAAGAGCCGTTTACGCCATAATGAACACCAACTTGGCTGCTGCTTTCGCTGCCATGACTTGGTGTTTACTAGATTACAGATTAGAAAAGAAGTGGTCCACTGTCGGTATGTGTTCCGGTATCATTTCAGGTCTTGTTGCCGCTACCCCAAGTTCTGGTGTCATCACTTTATACGGTTCAGTTGTGCTTGGTATTGTCACCGGTATCGTCTGTAACTTCTCCACTGGTATCAAATACTTGGTCGGTGTCGATGATTCCCTGGATATCTTAGCTGAGCACGGGATGGCTGGTGTTATCGGTCTATTGTTCAATGCTTTCTTCGGTGCTGACTGGGTCCTAGGTATGGACGGTGTCACTGAACACGATGGTGGTTTCATCACCCACAACTACAAGCAATTATACAAACAATTGGCCATCATTGGTGCTGCTGCAGGTTACTGTGCCGTTGTCACTGCCTTGATCTGTTTTGTCGTTGACAAGATTCCAGGTTTGAAACTAAGAGCCAGTGAAGAAGCTGAGGCTGCCGGTATGGATGAAGACCAAATCGGTGAATTCGCTTACGATTACGTTGAAGTTAGAAGAGATTTCCTAAGTTGGGGTAATGGTAACCATCACGGTGATAACGAAGACCATATTCCACAAGTTGTCGATGCCAGAGATCAATCCACTTCTGATAATGGCACCCAAAATGAAAAGAATGAATAGACTGTCTCATTCCCATTCATCATTGCTTTTATTATAGATCATCACTCATTCAGTTCACCATATTATTCGTTTGTTTTTATTTAATGATTTTCATGTTATATCTTATTTGGCCTTTTCTTAGTCTTCACATTCGTATGATCTCTTAAGTTGTACTCCAGGAACATAAGCGCGCGGTGGCTGGTCGACGTCTCCATGTTTGTAAAGTCGACGTGGATGAACGTATAGCGCTAAGCGGAACCATCATACTACTACTGTCGTCTTTCTTCAATATCACGGCGATATCGATGCTCGAATTTGAATAACGCTCCAGCATACGTCATTAAATATTGCTCCAGGTGCTTGCTTTTAGCTCCTCCGTGCACTTATGATAACATACGAGGCTTTATCGATCTCGCCTGTTTGATTTGGCGCTCGGGGATCAATTTCGCATCTGGCGTACTTCAACAATATCAGCACAAAAATTCGCATAACACGCCTTATACTTTCTTAGGTCAAAGACAAGATATATCAATCGATAGCTCGAATGCTAAGGTACATTATTCAGCTCTTAAAAGTGCAAAAAGAGAAGAATTCCCGCCACGGCAGCCGAAATTCAAAAAGAAATGGTCCCTAGCAGGATCGAACTGCTGATCTTGGCGTTATTAGCACCACGCCTTAACCAACTAGGCCAAGGGACCGATTTTTGAATCTTGGAAAATTGGTGTTTGTCGCGACATACGGTTTTGGTAGGGGCACTCGAAGTATAGACTTTTGACTCTTTCACATTTTGAAGTATCAGTAAATACAGAGGTTGTGTTGTTATCACAAGTTGTCTATCATTCTTTAAAACAAAAGAAGAAGAACCATGTTGTTACCACAAGTGTGTTCTAATCGTTTCGATCGGAGTTGTCGCTTTTTGTTGCCTTGTTGATATTGTCTTGACACTGTTTTCGGTGTCGATTACCCGTTTTGTGGTGTTGATTTACTTTCCAGGAAATTCCATTGAACTTTTCTTCCAATTGCATCTTACGTATATAAGGATCCAAAATTTCCACCCTTTTGTCTACTGTTTTGGTTTAAGGGAATGTCTGATTTTCTACGTTAAATTGCTGAGTAACCAATTCTGGTTGTGATTATTTGAT
The DNA here is from genome assembly GCA_030574855.1 of Taiozyma rabaulensis. Taxonomy (NCBI): domain Eukaryota; kingdom Fungi; phylum Ascomycota; class Saccharomycetes; order Phaffomycetales; family Wickerhamomycetaceae; genus Taiozyma; species Taiozyma rabaulensis. Next base: position 29,866 of record JAJMFP010000199.1, read on the forward strand.
TGATACAATGTGTTCCGATTCTAAAGACAAATCCACTTCTAATTCTAATGAACTAGGTCAAAACAACGACCCAAATAACAATAGGTTGTTCATATGCTTCATTTCGTGACATTAAATGACTATATATATGATTTGAGTGGTATGTTGAAATTAATCCTTCTTAACTAGGTTGTGGAACTTCAGAACACCTTCGTAATAGCTTGGAGTTAGGTAACTGATTGCAATAATGCTGTAAACCAAACCCTGGATGACGTTCTTTGCAATTGTGACATCGTAGTTCTCATAGACTCTAAACCCACTGTTATCAATGAATAGGTATCTTCTCAAATCTGAAAACTCCAGTAGTAATTCACTGAAGAAGAAAGTCAAGGCTTTGTCACCATATGCTTCAAAAACGGCATTGAACAGTTCATAGAAGATCCAGGTTCTAAAAAGCTTCACTCTTGGCTCTTCACCTCTCCTTGCATCTTCATAAGCACCAGCAGTGGTGTTAACCTCATTAAAGATCTTGAAACCTAGTAGGCCCTTAGCGGCTTGTATGGTGAAGCTCAGCACTGTGTCTGTGGTGTACCCTTTCAAGAACACTTCATCTAAAAGATTCTCTGGAACAAAGAAGTAGTAGCCAATAGCGATGAAAAGGATACTGAAGAAATGTAGCGCACCATAGTATGTCTTTGGGTGTCTGTAAGCGAATGAGATGGCGAATTGGTATAAGTAGAATGAGAAGAACAAAGGGTAGATAATACCAAAGAAGAATGACTTTGACTTTTGATACTCAACATTTGAGAAAATATCTTTAGTGGAATGGGTTTCGTAGGCGTTTAGAGCATGTCTGATGATGGTGACAAGGGCGTCAAGGACAACTATCTTGCTTTGGAATGGCAGTTTGAAGATGAAAAAGTTGGACCATATTAGCCAAGCACCAACCAATGAGCCTCTAGTGATCAATGCAACCGTAAGTGCTAACTTTGAAGCAAATTTCTCATTTCTCTCTGTCAATGTTTCTTCGTATCCATCAATGATCTCCAGAGTTAATTTGTATGATTTCGTGGACGATGAATAAGCAGCAACACAGTAATGACCAGTTTCTTCGAATGTAAAAGTTTCAGGGTATTCATTGACATCATTCAGTATCAGATTCACCAATCTACCTTTAGAGCTTGTAGCATTGACATAATCGAACAGGATCTTTCCCATATGTTTCTGTTCACAATAACCGTACTTAACGGCATCGGCGTCACAAACACTCAGAGACTTACCATTATGAGTTGTACCGACATTCTTAACATCACCATGTCTGTAGATCGCCACTGAGACAGACTGATCAAAACCAAATGCGTCAAGAGGGACATAATCGTCGTAGTGGATGTTGAGATGACCTTGGAAATCGGTGTTCAATCTGACTGGGAAGCACACTTGTTTGAAGCCCTTTTTGGAGGAGATTGGAATAGATTCACGAGCAGAACATAGGGCAATGAAAAGTACCAGCCACTGGGCAAGAAGCTTCATCTTTGATGAGGTATCTGGGACTTGCAGTTCGTCGTGTTTATGTGAGAAGACGCAAAACGTGCGTGGAGTTTTCAAAATCTGTCACATCGAAAAGAGATCATGGCTTGAGCGGTCACAAGACGCCTCAAAAATACTAACCAGGTAATAAAAGTTCAGGTTTGTAGTCTCTATTCATTATTCTATAGTCTAGGCTTCCCTGAGTCTCTTCAATGACGCTGGGAGCCCTTCAAGTCACGACTCTTCCATACAAAGGCCACCAACGCTCGTAACCTTTCCCTTTTCTTTTTTCCTTCGCGTTTTGGTGATTTCAACTTTTGATCTGGAAAAAACGAAACGTAACAGAACAAAACAGAACAAACAACCAGACAATAGCGACCCGCACAGACCCCGCCATGGCCGAACCGATCGCTGAGACCCTCGCCACAACCCAGGAGAGAGACGCCGTCTTCCAAAACCTGCAGAAGGAGCAGGCCAACAAGATCTGCTTCGACTGTGAGGCCAAAAACCCGACATGGACCTCCATCCCATTCGGTGTGCTGCTATGTCTAGAGTGCTCCGCCGTCCACAGAAACTTGGGTGTCCACATCACCTTCGTCAAGTCCTCCAACTTGGACAAGTGGTCCCAGACACAGCTACGTCGCTTCAAGCTAGGTGGTAACGCTAAGGCCAAAGAGTACTTCCTAAAGAACGGTGGTTCCAGATACCTTGTCAAGACCGCTGAGCCAAAGGGTAAGTACACCTCCAAGATTGCCTCCAACTACAAGGAACACTTGGACCACAAAGTCAAGAAAGACCAAGTTCTATACCCAAATGCTGTCACCCTTGAAAACATTGACAACTCTTCCACCTCTTCCCTGAACGACTCCAAATCAGGTAGCACAGATGACTTCTTCTCCAATTGGGAAAGAAAGACTGGCTCCCCAAACACTTCAAGACCACTAACCCCACTAAACGGCTTGAAAGCCACTCCAACTGCCTCTGCTCCAGCTCAAAAGAAACCATCCACCATTCTAAGAAAGTCCACCGCTACCACTAAAAAGAACATCCTGTCAGGTCCAAGAAAGTCTAAAATCACTGCTAAGAAAGTCACTTCTGAGATTGACTTTGATGCTGCTGAAAAGGAAGCCAAGAGAGAAGCTGAAGAAACTGCCAAATTAGGTTACAACCCAAACAGCACTTCTGCCTCCGATGATTTCAGCTCCACTGTTATCAAGCCAAAGACTATCTCAACAGAACCAGCCGCTGAAGAAAAGACTTTTGGTAAACCAGCTTCTTCATTCAGTAAACCTGCTAAAGTTGAAAGTGTCACTCCAACATTTGCCAAACTAGGTTTTGGTATGACTGCTAACGATGCTGCTGAACAAGCTAAGGCTGCTAAGGCCGCTTCTGCTCCAAAATACACTGGTGAAGTCGAGGGTAAATACGGTGGTCAAAAGGCCATCTCTTCTGATCAATTCTTTGGTAGAAACAACTGGGATTCCAATGCCCAAGCTGAAGCTCATAGCAAACTTCAAGCCTTCAACGGTTCCAATGCCATCTCATCCTCCTCATACTTTGGTGAAGACGAACAACAGCAGCAACAACGTGGTGGTGATGAATACCCTTCATTCAGTGGCCAAACGAATGATGATTTGGCCGTTCTTAAGGACGCTCTAGAAGTCGGTGCTAACAAACTTTCTGGTTACTTGCGTGATTATCTACGTAATTAGATTATATTCGTTCGGTGTGTTGTATTTTCTTTAATTATATGTTCCATTACAGCTTCGTGTGTGTGTAGGTTTGAATTTCGGTGTCTAGAACTGGGTCATTAGCTAATCTCGAGCTCAACTGCTTCGACAAGGGTATGGAAGTAGGGATTACAGAAAAGACTACATTGAGGCAAAGAATCATAAAGCTCGCTCTCACGTAAGCCAATATACTACACTTTTTAATTGTGGTACTGTGATATCTTAGATGTCCCTAGGGAAGTAGAATCCTTAAGGTTGTGTATTTGCCTATGAAGGAACCCATTCATCACTTTGTATATTGTGTGCAAACATCTGTTCTTTGATCAAAAGAAATTTCAGCGCTGAGCATGAAACCGCTTGGACACGTGTATCCCTAAGCACGTAGACTAGATGTAGTTGCAGTAGCCGATGGGCGAACGCTAGATACCCAACAGCATAAAATGCAAGGGTACAAGAATCAACCAAGCTGGAATTTTTTCAAAAATATTTGCAGTACCTAGTCCGAACTAGTTAACCCTGAAGGCTTCTCCACAAAGCACCTATCACACAATTTCTCAATGTCCTCCGTCGCTGTTGTCGGCTCAGGTCTAGTCGGCTGTCTAGGTGCCCTTGGTCTGTCCAAGCGTGGCTACAAAGTGACGCTGTACGAGCTTCGTGACGATCCAAGGAAGTCCGTGAACAAGAACCTCAGAAGTATCAACCTTGCTGTCTCCGATCGTGGGATCAATGCCCTGAAGTATGTCGATGAGCAACTGGCATCTGAGATCCTGGAGAAGGTCATCCCTATGCATGGGAGAATGATTCATAAACTTGACGGTGAACAGGAAAGTCAGAAGTACAGTTTGTATGGGGAAGCTATCAACTCCATAGATCGCTCATACCTGAACAACTTATTGCTGGATGAGGTGGAAAATAATGGCATTGAGGTGAAGTTCAACCATAAATTACTGAAGCTTGACTTGAAGGGCTCCCCAAAGCTTTATTTCGAAGGCCATGAAGAATCAGTGAATGTGGATCTGGTTGTTGGTGCCGATGGCAGTTTCTCCAAGGTCCGTCAAGAATTACAAAAGTTTGTGAGAATGGACTATAGTCAAGAATACATCGACTGTGCCTACTTGGAACTGTCAATTGCTGCTGATGAGAAGGCTCAAGGCGAAGAAAGATTCAAACTAAACAAAAACCACCTACATATCTGGCCTAGACACAAATTCATGCTTATTGCCCTTGCTAACTTAGACGGGTCATTCACGTCCACATTCTTTGCACCATGGAGCATGTTTGATGATCTGGACACTGACGAAAAGGTGTTGAAGTTCTTTAAGGAACAATTCCCCGACGCTGTTGATCTGATTGGCGAAGACAAGTTGTTATATGCCTTCAATAACCACCCAAGAGGTTCTTTGCTAAGTTTGAGATGTAACAAGTACCACCATAAAGATAATGCTATTCTGATTGGTGATGCAGCACACGCTATGGTGCCCTTCTATGGTCAAGGTATGAACTGTGGGTTTGAAGATGTGTTTGTCCTGTTAAGTCTGCTGGAGAAGAACAACTCAGATCTAGGTGCTACTTTCAAGGAATACTCAGAAACGAGGGTGAAGGATCTAGCAGCCATCGTTGATTTAGCCATTGGTAATTACAATGAAATGTCTCACAAAGTGACGTCCAAGCTTTTCCTATTTAGAAAGCAAGTCGACTTCCTGCTAACATACATTTTGAAAGACAGGTGGCTGCCATTATACACCATGGTCTCCTTTAGAAGTGATATTCCATACCATAGGGCAATTGAAATCTTTCAAAGACAGGATAGAATCTTGCATTGGATACAGAATACTCTAGTGGCCGCTGCTTCCTTTGGTGCCTTCCAACTGGTCAAATATTTAAGAAAGAACTGAAATGAAATTATGTCAATATTATTTTTCTCGTAGCACGAATATGAACTAGTGTTCCACTGAATGCTCAACATGATAATTGTTTCTGGTACTTCAAAATCAGTACAATTTCATCTTATTGATGACATGACTTCTTTCCCATATCCCCCAAAGCTTTAGGAGCTTAAGCTGGCGGCTTCTCTGGCGGGATTATCGCGCAATAGACTACTTCTAGCTTTTCACCAATAACTTTTTGGTCTTTTAAAAATCTCACAAAGTTTGAAATACGTCGGTTCAAGCACTGAGAAACACTTTGGGCACATTCAGGTAGTCTTGTTCCATGGTCGTCAGCCTGGTCACACGAGCAGAACGCTAAAGAGCCCCAAATGAGCCCTAAACTTAGCGATCAAGAACTGATAGGTGGTAAAGTAGGCTCAAATGGATCAAAGGCCGATCTAGCCTCGACTCATTTCCATGGTTGATGCACTGTTATGCTCTCTTGATAAAACTCTAAAGCCAATCAGCTCTTTGCCGCCTTTTTATTGGCCAAATTGATGAGAAGCGGCAGCTGGCTCGCATGATTATGTAACATTCGCTATCTCGATTATGTAATCATTTCTATCGCGGGTCATTTTTTTGTGATAAACTTTATCGAAATTCAGAAAGAAGCTCGAAAAGAGGAATTATAAAAGGCAAACGAGTCTTCTCTGCTGGAAGAGACCGTTGGCTGAACAGCGCTAGACGTCCACACACAGGCACTTTCACGGAAATGCCGACAATCAACCCAGCGAATGGCCCTGAAGGCGCGCAGCCTTTCAGCCAGTTGAACACAGAAATAAGACATGGCATGGAGGTTGATCAGCAATACATGGAGTTCCTGGCCAGCAACTACTTCCTCTACTTCGATGACAAGAGACACCACACCAATGGGAATCCTATCACCCCAGAAGAGAAGGCCAAGAAACAAGACTACTACCAGCCCATCTATGACTGGAAAATCATGAAAGATCGTCAGAAGACTGTGAGTGCTGCTATAGTTATGTGTCTAAACATTGGTGTCGATCCTCCAGATGTTGTTAAGACGCATCCGGCTGCTAAGACTGAAGCTTGGATTGATCCACTATCATTCAATGACACCAAGAAGGCAATTGAAGCTATCGGTAAGAACTTGCAAACGCAGTATGAAGCATTGTCACAGAAGACCAGATACAAACAGTCGTTGGATCCTTGTGTTGAAGACGTGAAGAGATTCTGCAACTCACTGAGAAGAAATGCCAGAGATGAAAGAATCTTATTCCATTACAATGGTCATGGTGTCCCTCAACCTACACAAAGTGGTGAAATTTGGGTATTCAACAGAGGTTACACTCAATACATCCCAATCTCCCTGTATGACTTACAAAATTGGCTTGGTGCTCCATGTATCTACGTCTATGACTGTAACAGTGCTGGTAACATTGTCAGCAACTTCAAGAAGTTTGTCCAAAAGAGAATTGATGATGACAATGATGGTAACCATGACAATTCAGCCCCATCTCCAACTTCTGCATACATTGATTGTATTCAATTGGCTGCTTGTCGCTCTAATGAACTCTTGCCTATGGATCCAGACCTGCCTGCTGACTTGTTCACATGTTGCTTAACCTGTCCAATTGACATCAGTATCAAGTGGTTTATCATGCAATCACCAATCAAGAAGAGTTATTATGCCCCACTATTAGAAATGGCAAAGAACAGTCCAAATGGTAACATTGTCATTCCTGGTAAGCTAACAGACCGTCGTACCCCATTAGGTGAGCTAAATTGGATCTTCACAGCTATCACAGATACCATTGCTTGGAACACTCTGCCTAGACCATTGTTCAAGAGATTGTTTAGACAGGACCTGATGGTTGCAGCTCTATTCAGAAACTTTCTACTTGCCAAAAGAATCATGCCAACTTACGGTTGTCATCCAATTTCAGACCCACCACTAGCTGACATCCAATTCCACTCCATGTGGGAATCATGGGATCTAGCCATTGACCAAGTGTTGACTCAAATTCTAAAGAGTATGAATAATGAACCTTCTACTTTGAATTATCAAGTCGCTATGCCAATCACCCCAGTCTCAACTGGATCACAACAACAGCAACAACATCCACCACAAGCACCAGCTTCAAATGGTTCTGAATCCACCAACGGTGCTAACGACTCTGTGAATGGTACTGTCGCTCCTGCTAACACTGGTTCCATGAGTGCAAGTAACTCGTCAGATGTGAAGATTCAAAACTATCAACATTCATCCTTTTTTGAACAACATCTAACAGCATTTGAACTATGGTTGAAATATGGTTCCTCTACAAGACAACTGCCTGAGCAGCTTCCAATCGTTCTGCAAGTGCTGCTGTCACAGGTCCATCGTGTCAGAGCGCTGGTATTACTATCAAGATTCTTAGACTTGGGTCCTTGGGCTGTCTACTTAGCACTGTCCATTGGTATCTTCCCTTACGTGCTGAAACTACTCCAAAGTCCTGCCCCTGATCTAAAGCCTGTTCTGGTCTTTATTTGGGCTAGAATAATGGCTGTTGATTACAAGAACACACAACAGGAGCTAGTCAAAGACAAAGGCTTCAACTATTTCTTGCAGATGTTGAACCCAAGAGACAACTCTGCTATCAACAACAACACAAACAATGATCATAAGGCTCTGTGTGCATTGATCTTGACTCTATTTGTTAGAGGGTTCCCTAATGGTCAGAAGCTATGCTTTACTCCTGATTTGGTTAACAAGTTATTGGTCTACATTGAGAATTCTGAAAATCCACTACTACGTCAATGGTGTGTTCTATTGATTTCACAATTATGGGATTGTAACTTTGATGCCAAGTGGGTGTGTTACAAAGAAGGTTTCCTTGATAGATTATTGAAACAAATCAATGACCCAATTCCAGAAGTGAGAACCTCAATTGTCTTAGCATTAACTAATTTCCTACCAGAAGATGAAGAAGAAGATATCAAAGAAGAGTCAAACATCACAATGTCTATCTTATCACTTGCAAATGATGCATCACCATTAGTCAGAAAAGAAATTATCATTTACTTCTCCAAGATTGTGAAGAACCACACCAACAACTTCATCGTGTTGGCTTTCAATGAGATGCACAACGAGGTCTCAAACATCACTGAATTGAACAATGAGAACAGACAATCAGTTGGGTATGGCAGTTTGTATCATATCATTTGGAAGACTTTGTTATTGATGTCCTGTGATGGTCATACACAATTGAAGATCATGGCTGAAAGAGTCATTGATAGTGTCTTATTGCATTTGAAAGGAAGTCCGCTTCAAGAAGCAGTTACTGAGATGGAGACTGTCCTATTACAATCCAACAAAACTTCAAATCTAGATACATTCCAAGCCCAACAGACTCTACCTAAGCCAATCAAATTGAACGGTAATGGTACAACCAATGGGACTGCCAATGGGACTACTGAGGGCCGTTTGGGTCTAAGATCAGTGACTTCTAATGATCAAAAGAGTGTTCGTTCTCAAAGTTCAGGTATGTCATTGCTGAGAAGAACCATTTCACTATCAAACTTCCTGAAACCATTTGGTTGGAACACAGAAGATGAAGAGACATCAACAAATGATTTGAACTCTAGACAAAGAACTCAGGTGTTTTCAGCTAGTTCTGGTACTTCTCCAATCCCAAGAACTGTTAGATTTGATGCTGAAGAAGCTGCTGAAGAATTCCCTGAAGTTCCATTACACTCTGGTTTCTTTGATTACAGTGTTGAATACTTCCAAGAACCACAGATGAGAAAGAATGAAGTTGATGAGCCAGGTAGTTTGGAATACACCCAGAGAATCTGGAGAAGAAACAGAAATGAACAAATCATCAATGAGACCCAACCACAGAAGAACTTATCGCTAAGAGGTGACTGGAAGACAAACATTGCATTCTTGAACAATAAGACACAGCCAAAGATCCTAAGGTTCTCCCAATTTGAAAACTATCTAGTTACTTCTGATGATCGTGACAATGTTACAGTGTTTGACTGGGAAGAAAAGAAACAGTTGTCAAGATTCTCAAACAACAACAAGTTTGGTACCAAGATCACTGACTTGAAACTATTGAATGAAGATGATTTGCCGTTGTTGCTAACTGGTACTTCTGATGGTATTGTTAAGATCTACAAAGAATTTGAATCTGTTGAAGCTATCAAACTTGTCACCTCCTGGAGAGCATTATCTGATCTATTGTTGACCCCAAGGTCTACTGGTTTATTGACTGAATGGCAACAAAGTCGTGGTTCCTTATTGGCCACCGGTGATGTCAAGATCATAAGAATTTGGGATGCACCAAGGGAACTGTGTGTTGTTGACATTCCAGCTCGTTCTTCAAGCTCCATCACATCTTTGACTTCTGATCAAGTGTCTGGTAACATCTTTGTTGGTGGGTTTGGTGATGGTACTATCAGAGTCTATGATCGTCGTCTAGACCCAAGAGATTCAATGGTTAAAGTTTGGAAGAACCCAGGTGGTGAAAGATCATGGATCCAAAATGTCCACATGCAAAGAGGTGGTTACAGAGAATTGGTTTCAGGTTCCACAAATTCCATTGTTAACGTCTGGGATATCAGATTAGATGAGCCAGTTGTTCAATTCAAGAGTGATGAAAAGACCACCACTGGTATCCAAATTCATGAACATGCTCCAATCATCGCTACAGGTTCCAAGCAAGTCAAGATCTGGACTACTGCTGGTGATTTGATTTCGTCATTTAGAAATGTTTCTGCATTCGGTGGTTTACAAAACAGAACTCCTTTCATCTCATCATTGGCGCTACATCCACACAGAATGTTACTGGCTACAAACAATGCCCATGATCCATATATCAGTATCTACAAGTGTTCTGACATCTCCCAAGAATAGACCAAGAAACACCCCACTTGCCCACCTGATTGCTACAGTTATGAATGACCCAGAAATGATGTATTATAATGACCTTTTGAAACAAACAAACAACGTTACATGTACACTTTTGTATAAACCTTAATTTAATTAATTTATTATTGGAAAGAAACAGATTTCTTCTTAGGTTTAGATTCGGCTTCTTTTTCAGCAGCAGCAGCAACTTTTGATCTCTTTCTTCTGTCACTTCTAGCCTTGGTAGCCTTGTTCTTAATTTCTTGTTTCTTATCTTCCAATTTGTTTTTCTTAGCTTCTTCCTTTTGTTCAATTTCTTTACGTTTCAATTCTCTTAGTTCTTCTAGTTTCTGAGCTTTCTCCAATTTGGACATATCTCTCTTTTCATCCCCTATGATAACCTCTTGGATGATCCTATTTATCTGGACCTGATCTTCAGGATCCTCATTGACGAACTTCTTACCTTTCTTACCCTTTGGTCTCTTAGCACCCGGTATGATGGCTCTGTTCAAGACAGGCAGGTCTAGTTCCTTCTCACTGTAGACTCTTGGTTCTTTCTTCTTACCATAAAGCCTTATGGATCTCTGTTCTCTCTTGACCTCGCCCTTCTTTGGCTTTCTAACCTTGGATTTCTCTTGTAAGTTGGATGTGAAACCCAATCTGTTTCTAGCTTCTTTGTCCTTGAACACCTCTGATTCGATGCTTCTTTGGCCGTTTTGGGAGGCACTTCTCTTTGCCGTCTTGGACTGTCTTGGTGCCATGTTTGTGTTTGTGTTGAATTAGAGTCCTGTAGTGGGAATAGTTCCAAGATTTAAGTCCTTTGTGGAGGTCTAACGGAACACCTTTGTGTCTACAATCTCATTTTTATCAGTACCATAAATTTTTCGCATGTGTGTCCCGAACCGGGAAATGCGATGAGGTTACCCGGGCCGGAAACTGCCATAACCTACAAAGAGTTGGGGCAAATAAATCATGAATTTGGGGAGCTTTGGAGGTCTAGTGTTCCTTCTCTGCAACCAGGTCGTTGAATCTCTTGATGGATGGGAAGCCCTCAATCAAACCGGCAACGTACCACTCCAGTCTGTAGTCTGTTGGGACCCTGTACTTTACCAGTTTAGGGTGCACGATGAAGAACACCTCCAGGGCATGTAGGAAGATGGTGAGTAAGAATCCGTTGAATAGGTTATTCTGGACCCAGTCAACTTGCTCAGAAGGCAGCACTTTCTCTAGGTGTAGCAATGGGAATAAAGATGGGAAGAAGTAGCACAGAATTGGTAGGTGGATGGTGAAGATTAACAGCCACCCGAGCAGACTAGGATACTTGTAGTCTGCAATTTGATAGTGAACAAAGCCCCTTTTCTTAGCGGCGAACTTGGCCATCTCCACGAGTCTGACTCTGGCCTCTTTCATGTCTTCTAGAGGAGGTTCGAACTTGACAGGCTTCTCGATATCGAATTCGATATCTCTGTGCTTAAAGCTGATGGTCATCTGGTTCTCATCGATCTGGGTCAGCTTGACGTTGGAGATGTTCTGATCGATGTGGACTTTACCATAGACGACCAAATAGTCCTCTATGGCCAGCTTGTGGTCCTTGTTCATGTGGGACAGTATTCTGACTTCGGCCATTGTGCTTTGCGAGTGGTTTGTAGTTGAGAGTTAAAAGAGAGGTTCCCTGTTGAATTTTTCATTTTTTGGTTGGATTTTAAGCTGCTGGGCAGATATCAGCAGATAAGTCCGTTGGTGGCAGAGAAGTCCCTGAGACAGGGGCAAACCGTCCCACTAGCTCCCACTGGTGGACCCTGGGCCTCGCCGTGCTCCCCATGGAACACGCAAATGCTGCCAAACGCACCTGCCGCCGCTACACGGTGCCCTTTTTCGAAATCTGCAGATTGGCGATTTTTAGTGCCTGTTTCGCTGCCTACAGGCCCAAATCTCGAGCCACAAAAGCACATTTTGCCACCCAAGGGCGTGTTTAAACCACGGAAAATCGCGTTTATAGGCTTAAAGGCCATCAAAAACCTCAATTGGATCTCTTTCTACGCTTTTACCACGCTCCTGGGTCCGAATCCACGCTTCGCACACCCAGTTGCCGCAGTTACTATTTACCTTTTTCCCTTTCGGAGCGGCCTGCTTACGTAACGATTGAAATCCCGATCGCGTTTTCTTGAATTTGCACTTTTTTGGAATTTTAAATCTTTCTACTCTCTCTCAGACACCAAAGCTCCCCAGTGCCACCAGAAGCTGCCCATTTCCCTGCTGCCACACCACACACACAGCTGCGCTAGCCATCAGGAGAACCGCTGCCACCACACGTCCACGCCAGGCCTCCTCTCCCCTCGCATCGCACGTTCAAAACCACAAACCACAAAAAACTAGACCCACTCGAGCCTCACAATCACACACTTTCCTCCCACCACGCCGCCACCTCTCATAGCGGAGCTCCCTTGAACCACCAGGAGCGCTCTACACATCCACCGCTGGCTCCCCATCGCCCGCTTTTTCCAGCATTCGTCCCAGACTTGCTCACACTGCTGCCTTTTCCCCTACCACGCCATGTCCACAGAACAACACATCCCTACTGCTGGCCCAGTCCAGGATGAGAACGCAACTACCAAGAGGTCCAAGAGTATCCTAGAGCCACAGAGAACACTAAGGTCTGCTACCGCTGCGTTCAATGCCCAAAGGCCTGCGTTGACCAACTTGACTAACACCACCTCTGCTGCTGAACTGAAGACAGCAACATCTACCACTACTACTCAATCAAAGAAAGACGAAATCCCAGAACAGCCCAAAAGACTACCTTTGAAGAGAGCTGCTACTGAATCATCCACCAATCTAGTCGAACAGACTCGTGGTCCAGAAGTCAAGAAGGCTAAGACCACTTACGAATGGGAAGATCTAGATGCTGATGATCATGAAGACCCCTTGATGGTGAGCGAATATGTCAATGAGATCTTTGAATACCTTTCGGAACTAGAGGATAAGACGCTACCCGACTCCACTTACCTCACTTGGCAAACTGCTTTGAAACCAAAGATGAGATCCATTTTGGTTGATTGGATTGTTGAAGTCCATCTTAGATTCAGATTGTTGCCTGAGACCTTATTTCTTGCTATAAACTTGATGGATAGATTCATGTCTAAAGAAACTGTCCAAGTTGACAAGCTACAGTTATTGGCTACAGGTTCATTGTTCATTGCTGCCAAATATGAAGAAGTTTATTCACCAAGTGTTAAAAACTACTCTTATGTCACTGATGGTGGTTATACTGAAGAAGAGATCTTAAGTGCTGAAAAATACATTCTACAAGTTTTAGATTTCAACCTTGGATACCCAAACCCAATGAACTTCTTGAGAAGAATATCCAAAGCTGATGATTACGATATTGAGACCAGAACCATTGGTAAGTACCTATTGGAGATTTCTATCATGGATCACAGATTTATCGGTTTAAAACCTTCACTTTGTGCTGCTGCTGCCATGTACGTTTCCAGAAAGATGTTAGGTAGAGACGAATGGAATGGCACCTTGACGCACTACTCTGGGGGTTACCAAAAGAAAGACATGAAACATGTTATCGAACTATTGCTGAGCTATTTGGTCCAACCAGTTGTCCACGAAGAGTTTTTCAAGAAATATGCTTCAAAGAAGTATATGAAGGCTTCCATACTGGCGAGACAATGGGCTAAAAAGGTTGAAGCTGAAGCTATCGATATCATGGCTGATTGATTCTTTCCTATGTTAGAGTCTTGTCCCTCCCATTTTCTAATGATTCATGTATTATTTGGTTTTGTTTTGTTAGTCTTATTTGTTTTACGGTACAGAAAGATGAGGATAACGGGTTCTGAGAGACTGAGAGAAGTACCATTGTACTCTTCATTTTTGTTTTACATTTCATTTATATATACCCCCACTCAGTTTGGTTCTTTCTCAGTGCATTTGATCTTGGTTGATTTTGATAATTTTTGCATGGGTACCACTCAATTGATCTCAGGCCCTTTCACACACAGCACAGGTAACGAAGACGAAGTATATAACTTGTGTTTACGGAAAATGTGTGATCATTCTCCTAATTGGCTGTTTTCTCCCGTTGTAGTGTTTGTTTTGTATCGACTCTTGGAGTCGAGCCATGCACAGATCACGGTCTGGTGCGTATTTTGTTTCATGTTTCGTCTATTTTGACACAAAAACATACCTTGTGACACGAAAATGTCCCGAAACGGAAGTGTTATTGCGTTTTTCTTCCAGATCGGGAAATCGCAAGGAACGAAAACCGTTGGAAAAGGCGAAACACACAGCGAAATTAGCCAAATCGGGAAACCGTTTTTGTGGTCCCTGGAAATTGGCAGGCGATTACCCCGGTTACACTAAGTCCGCCAGCAAACACAAAACACTAAATACAGGTCCCAAACACAACGTAGAAAGCCTCAAAGACCAATTGATCTCCAGCTCATCACGATGCTGCACCACGCCGGCAACAAAGAGCACTCATGCGTCGCTGAGGCTGCCAGTGGCGCCGCTATTTTCCGTGTGTATTTACTTTTTTCCCATCAAAGTTGTGTGGAGTTGTGAAATTTCCCGATTCGGGCGCATGTGTTTGTTTACGTTTTGCCGAATCGGGGTTAATTCCATGCTTCTTCCACTTTTCTCAAAGCACAAGATCCAAATTTTTTACAGGCTTCTCGAGCGGGAGGACGTCAGAGATTTTTTGCGGTTTCGTATGTTTTGAGATCTCTACTTTGAGCCTTTTTGAACTTCCTGGGACCTTGGAAAAAATCTGAATTTGAAACTTCATCAACTCCCTTTTTATACCTTTCGCTTCCCTATCCACCCCTTTGACTTGGTTTCTGAGCCCTGCCACCTGATCCATTCGCTCTGCATCAACCGCTCACATACCCACCATTACCTCCATTCGCTGCCTTTTTCTCCTACTCTGCTGCTGATTTTTAAGCCCTATCAAAGCTGATCTCTAAGGAACCCTGACTATCACACTCAAAGTCAAAGTTGAACAACACTAAACAACTCACCCAATCCTCCAACATATAATGGATCAGCTCACACACCAGATCCAAGTTCAAGATGAGAACAGAATCACTCAGTCCAAGCAAATAGCAAACTCAAACATACCTACCAGATCCACCAAGTCCAATATACCAGTCAGAAGAAATGCCCTATCCAATGTCACCAATACCAAAGCTGTTCCACAACCAGGTGCTAAGAACTACATCGCTAAGACCAAGATCACCAAAGAAGAGGAACAACCAAGATCTGCCATCAAGAGACCTGCTAGCTCCAACAGTATAAGCAACAACATACAAGCTTCCTACAAGAAGTCCAAGAAAGTCGAGTACGAATGGGAAGATCTAGATGAAGAAGATTTCGATGATCCATTGATGGTCAGTGAATATGTCGTTGAGATTTTCGAATACCTTTACAGACTAGAGATTAAAACTTTGCCTGCTGCAGACTACTTATCAAGACAAACATACATCACAGCTAACATGAGAGATCAATTGGTCGATTGGATGAATGAAGTTCATCAAAAATTCAAACTATTACCAGAAACTTTGTTCGTTGCCATCAACATCATGGATAGATTTCTTTCCAGAGAAATCGTCCAAGTCAACAGATTACAACTATTAGGTACAGCTTCACTATTCATTGCCTCCAAATACGAAGAAATTTACTCACCAAGTGTCACTAACTTTGCTAGTGAAAGTGGGTCCACCGTGGAAGAGATCTTAGCTGCTGAGAAATTCGTCTTAGAGATCCTAGGCTTCGATCTGAGCTACCCAAACCCGATGAACTTCCTGAGAAGAATCTCCAAGGCCGATGATTACGATGTCAACACCAGAACCATTGCTAAATACTTTATGGAAATCTCCGTCATGGACCATCATTTCATTGGTATTAAACCTTCTGTGTGTGCTGCTGCCTCGATGTACTTGTCAAGAAAGATGCTAGGTAAAGATGAATGGAATGGTAACTTGATCCATTACTCAGGTGATGTCTTTGAAAGTGACTTGGCCCCAGTGGTTCAACTATACCTACAATACTTGGTCGGTCCTGTTGTTCATGAAGAATTTTTCAAGAAATATGCCTCAAAGAGATTCATAAAGGCTTCTGTTATTTCCAGACAATGGGCCAAGGGCCTAATGAGAGGCGAGTGATTGATTCACGTTTTTTGCCTAACTCCCATTCCTCCGCTATTATTTCCATCTACGATTGCTGAATTATTTCACTGGGTGTTGTGTTTTTTATTCCATCACAGTGATTTGTACTCTCTTATACCCTCTTTAGAAAAGGGCCAGCAGAGAAGAAAGGCAACCTCCACACCATGCTTCACATACTAGTCATTCATTAATCACCAGTCATTTATTAACATGTCACATTTATCCAAGTGTGTTGTTTGCCCCT
Source organism: Taiozyma rabaulensis (assembly GCA_030574855.1). Classification (NCBI taxonomy): domain Eukaryota; kingdom Fungi; phylum Ascomycota; class Saccharomycetes; order Phaffomycetales; family Wickerhamomycetaceae; genus Taiozyma; species Taiozyma rabaulensis. The sequence goes on from JAJMFP010000199.1 coordinate 46,302, forward strand.
GTGAGTGTGTTGTGCTTTTTGCTTTGTTCCCTTTAATTACGTTTTTTATGTCATCTTTGATTACCTCTTTTTGTGTTTGTATAATAATAATCATAGTTAATTGAATTCATAAACACCATTTGTAGGGATCATTCTCATCGCTCTTCTGTATTGAGCTCGTGATTCTGGTCCCAGAGGGCTTTTCTCTCTTCTAATGAATCCAGCGCGTTGATCTCACCAATCTTGCTGACTTGCAAGTATCGATCACCTAATTTATACCCATTCATATTATCCAAAGCGGCCTGGGAATCACCAATATCTTGAAATTGTATGTCAATGTAGTTCCTCTGCGCAGTTATGACCAGTATGGGGCCAAATGAGATGAATAGGGAGTGTATTAGTTCTTCATCGGTGTTTGATGGTAAGTTGGCTGGTTGTAAGGTTAGTACTCGACTCGGGCAGGCTCCGGGGTATCAGAGGTGCAAATACTTACAGACCCGTATAGCTGAGCTCATTGTGTATTGGATATGAGAAGGATGAGATGGGAAATTGAGGAAACTTTGAGGTTGAAGTTTTGGTAATTGATTGTGTCAAAAGTCAGAAGTAAAAGTATTTTTTCAAATTTGACGCGATCGTACTTTGGTGCGTGCGACCTCAGCGCAAGAGAAGAACGTAACAACATGATTAAAAAGTACCATTTAGAGCTCAATTGAAGGGTAATTTTTCCACAAGGCCACTTCTGAGCTTTCCGGTGATTCTAGTTTATTTTAACATTGATTTCAGAGTTTTTGACAGACAATTGGACTAGAAATGAGTCGTATCAATCTCCGAGATCTCAGATAAACTCACTGATTTATAAAACTTGGTGTAAAATCGCTAGATATCAACGATTGAGCTTTGGATATATCATTATATATGTACTAGATCTAGTTGATTAACATAATTTATAATTCATGAAAATTCGTAAAATTTTAAATTCAGTAAAACCTCAACATGTCTTTATTAATTTGAATTTCAGTTTCCGGTTTCCTACTCATTTTGAGTCGGAAATGCCGCGGTGGACAAAATGCCGATATAGACTCTCTATAACTCATCATTGAGAAGTGCTATAGTGTATCCAGCTATACCATATGTTTAATTAGGTTAGAATTAGTGAATATTCAAAGTTTCATGAATTTTGAAACCCTTTTGGTGAAGTTAGAGCGGTTGCAAATTACTTCGTTTGTAAAAAGTTGTAAATACATGAGATCTTCAAGCTAGAGTGGAAGAAAGAAGCTGCACAAAAGTTTCGTTTGGGTGCCAATTCAATGGGGCTTACGATTGAGTAAAAGTGTGGGCCGTGGGCCCTCATGTGCTACTTCAATAACAAGTGTGTGTCTCCTGCAGTTCTGTAGCTTAATCTAATGCAACCTGACAAGCTTCTCTCTTCTGACGGGATCCTCAGTTGAATTGGGAAGCAGTTAGCGACATTGAAGGAGCAATCCATGCGAAATATACTACTACAATCATTTTTATTTAGTTGTTAAGCTAATGTGTATATAGAGAGACTTTAGTACTCGATGTGACTGAATGGCATATACGGTTGTGACAAAAAAAGCTGTGATCTAAAAATCTCAGTGATAAGCTAAGAGTATGAGGTGAGGTGGATAGATGTACGTCCTTATAGACAGTCAACACCCAATAACAGACTACAGACTACAGTCACAAGAGTAATTGATCTGATCGTGATTGTTCAACAATTCCGATTCTGCCATCCCTCGAAGTCCTGTCTCAGCTCGAATCAAGATAAAGTTTAGGCATGTACGGCCGATCGACTAAAAAAACAAACAATAAATCGTTTCCTGTGCAGCGTGGGACCATCGTGACGAGGGGAAGACGGGATAGGGAGCTGTACAGTTCAGCATCCACAATACCAAGAGACCCTGACGAGGAATTGGACCAGCAATGGCTGCACAGAAGCCATAATTGGAGGCACGGACTGTGGGAGGGTGGCACTGTGGATGCAGAAAGTGCAAGGTGTTGACAGCTGACAGATTGTCACTCGTATCTGGCCTGCTTACGCCTTTCGCCCTAGAAATTATTTGCAGAGGCCAGAGCCATTTCGTACCTGAGCGAGTCTGCCATTTGTTGGCGGGCAAAAGACGCACGCAATTTTCCGTGCTGAAAACGCCTGAAAAAATTAATGAGAAAAGAAATTGGCACTGGAAAAAGCCGACGTGAGCTGGGAGCTGAGCAGAAGCTGAGCAGAAGCTGAGCAGAAGCGGAGACCAATCAGAAGGAGAAGCAGAGAAGCACCGACGCCACACTGGAAAAACACGAGACGCACTCAGCACTCACCGTCACGAGCCCCAAGTGCCAACGCCGGAGCCAAAGTGCCAAAGTGCCAAAGCCCGCGCGAACCCGTCGTAGACGCCCGAGAGGCACCAACTCACAGGGCATCGGGCACGGCAGCGTCGCCCAGAGGCGCCAGCCAGAGGGCCCCAAAGGCCTGCCCGGCACAGGAGCTCCCCAAGAACGGCCAGACCAGAGCACGGCCAGCCTGTGACACATTGTGCTCGTTTCTGCTGGGAAAATTGTCCCTCCAACTGGCACCCACTCGTCTTCTGGTGCTCGCTTACGCCTGTGCCGGTTTTTTGTGTCACTTTCTAGAAAATAAGTCTACAGCCTGCCAAAAACCCTTCAGAATTTCTTTTTCCCACCGCTGCTTCAACGGCATCATCGAAAAAATTTTGTTTCTTTTTTTGCTGAGGTCCTGCGATGGCATAATACTGTGGCATCGAATTACGACAATCTCACAAGGAAGCAGGAAAGCTCTGCTCTCGTATAAAACTCTCTCTCCTCCCTGCCAATTTGCCCATTGTCTCTGTGATCTCCGAAACAAACAATGTCCATTCCAAAGAGAACCCTTGAGGTCGTCGAGGCCACTGGCTCAGAATTCGAAGATGAGTTCGCCAAACCACTAGACAAAGGTTACAAAGACATTGGTGTCGTCAGTGCTGTCGGTCTGATCATGAACCGTATGTTGGGTACCGGTATCTTTGCCACTCCTGCCACCATCTGGCTGTTGTGTGGTCAATCCGTCGGTCTATCTTTGATAATCTGGGTCATTGGTGCTCTGATCGCCCTAGCAGGTCAATACGTCTACTTGGAATTCGGTTCTGCTATCCCAAGAAACGGTGGTGAAAAGAACTACTTGGAATACGTCTACCACAAACCACAATACTTGGTCTCCTCCGCCTACGGTCTATACGCTCTAGCTTTACCATGGGCCGCTGGTAACGCCGTTGTGTTTGGTACTTACATCTTGACTGCTGCTGGTGCCACCCCAACCAAATGGGCCGAAAAGGGTATAGGTCTAGCTGCCATCACTTTTGCCTTCTTGATCAACTCTGTCCACATCAAGACCGGTGCCTACATCCAAAACGTTCTAGGTGTCTTCAAAATCGGTGTCATCTTATTCATCACCGTCACCGGTTGGGTCGCTCTAGGTGGTTGGAAGAAGACTGATAACTTCCATGACAGTTTCGCCACTGCCGGTGACGCTACCGCCTACGGTGTTGTCAATGCCCTATACAATGTCATTTGGTCATTTGTTGGTTACTCCAATGTCAACTATGCTCTAGGTGAAGTTAGAAACCCAGTCAAGACTTTGAAATGGGCCGCTCCTATCTCATTGATCGGTCTAGCCATTGTCTACATCTTTGTTAACATTGCCTACTTTGCCATTGTTCCAAAGGAAACTTTGCTAACTTCCAAGACCATCTTGGCTGCTGATTTCTTTGATATCGCTTTTGGTCAACACGCCAGAAAGGCCTCTTCAGTCTTTGTCGCCTTGAGTGCCCTAGGTAACGTTATGTCTGTTATCTTTTCCCAAGGTCGTATTGTCAACCAATTGGGTAGAGAAGGTACTTTACCATTCTCCAGATTCTTTGCCACTTCTAAGCCATTCAACTCTCCACTGGTTGGTCTTGCTGAACATTGGTTCGTTGTTGTCGTTTTCATCCTGGCCTCTTCCCAAGGTGACGCCTATAACTTGGTCATCAACTTGATTTCATACCCATTGAACATCATCAACTTCTTCGTCGGTGTCGGTTTGCTATACCTAAACATCCAAGCCAAGAGAGGTAAGATTGAATGGAAAGCTCCACTAAAGGCCACTTTCCCAGTCATCATCTTCTTCATCCTATCATCCTTATACTTGGTCGTTGCCCCATACGTTCCACCTGATGAAGGCCAAAACGTCTACGAAAGCTTGCCATACTACTTACACTGTGTTATCGCCTGGGGTATCTTTGCCGGTGGTGCTCTTTACTGGTTACTATGGTTCAGATTGTTCCCAAGATGGTTCAACTACACTTTACACGGTGAAGAAAAGATCGGTGCTGATGGTTTTTGGAGAAAAGAATTCAAGATCATCAAGAATGACGAATATGATCAATACATTACTGAAAACGCCGGCAGCAATAACAGCATTGCTGGTCCAGCTTCAGAATCAAAGAACAGTGCATTTTAATTGATTTTCTTTATCATGTTGAGTGATTTGCCCTTCATTTCGTGTTGTTTTATGACTAATGTAATTTAATTAATGGATGTTTATAGAGTATGACAAGAGCGTAGTACTTACAATTGAGTAAAACATAAAACTAATCATAAAACATTAAATAACAACAACGCAGCTAGCCTCAATTATAGACGTTCAAAATATCAAAGGTCTCCTGTTGATGGGATAATTCGATATATTTTTCAAATTCATCAGTGCTCAATTTAGAAATGAACAAACCTGAAATATCCTCCTGTTTATTGATCTTGATCACATTGCATTTGGCCATTTCCAACAATTTCTCAATGTATTCATCAGCAATGGTTCCATCTTTTTCGATCCAAACTTTCACATCGTTCAACTGTGGATTATTCACAACGAATAATTGAGCAAGGTATAACATCAATGAGTTGGACTCCTCGTGGACTTCACCAAATTTGATGGTAATGGATTGGATCTTTTGTTCTAATGCCTTGTACAAGATGGCAAAATGTGGGATGATATTCTCATGGTTGAAGTTCTTCAATAGTCTCAGATCAGCTTGTTCCTTATTGATCACGTATAGTAGGAAATCATTATCATTGTCAGACGTTTCTAAGTATGTTTCTAATTTCTCTTCACCAACGTAGTATTTCAAATCACCAACGTATGGAACCTCGTTGAACTCAAAGACTTTTCTCAATAGTTCTAATTGAATGTGGTACTTGTCTTCATCGACAGTGGAGGCAGTGATCAAATCAGCGGTTCTTTCGGTCAATTGTTTCAAAAAGATGGCGTTGAATTTGGTCTTGTAACCTGGTTCGTGGACTTTATCAGAACCATAAAACAATTGGATGAAGTTTAATAAAGTGACAAATCCTTCAATACTCTCAATGTTATAAATGACTTTGTCAAATTTGAAACCTTCATCAAAGAATTTGTCAGTGGTGGTTATTTCTGAACTCTTACTCTTAATCTTTTCAATCTCTTTACCATCCCAATCAACTTCACCCTTTAGATAACGGGCAACTTTTTCTCTATAGCTAACAGGGTATGATAACAAGGTCATTGGTGTAGTCAAGAAAGTGGAGACTAAAGTCATCAACACAAACATGGAGAACAATTTGGAACTGATAATGTTAGCATTCAAACCAACAGATAACACGACAATCTCCACAATACCTTTACATGACATCAGCACACCAACGGTTAATGATTCTCTCCAGAACAACCCATTCATCTTAGCACTGATAAACCCACCAAAGATCTTTGTCAATACGGCAACAACAATCAAGGCAATCACGTAACCCCAATCTTTACCTGTACTCAAATCACCCAAGTTGACTTTGAAACCGGCTAGGGCGAAATAAATTGGAATGAACACAATGTGGACTAAATCTTCAATCTTTTCGGTCATTTCCAGCACAAAACCATGTTCTCTTGGGACGATCAGACCGACTAAAAAGGCACCAAAGATTGGATGAGCACCAACGATATCGGTAAAGAAACTTGAAACAAAGACAAGTAACAAAATGGACAAGATGGACAGTCTTGACAAGTTCCCTGATTTCAAATCATTACGTAGCACCAACTTGTGTAGTACAATACGTACTGGGTATATGATGAAAAGTGTCCAACCAATAACGACAAGTAAGATGTATAACGTGGTGATACCACTACCGGAGTTAGCTAAAGTGACACTCAAGGCCAATAACATCCAACCAACAACGTCATTCGTGATACCAGCAGCCAAGACAATGGTACCGACTCTATCTTTCAATAACCTCAACTCGGTCAAGATACGTGCCAACACTGGAAAGGCAGTGATACACATAGCCACGGCGATAAAGACCATGAACGTTGTAAACTTGATTTCATGACCATACTCGTTGTACAACCCAATGGCGATGATACAACCAAACCCGAATGGGACAGCCATGTTGATCAACCCAACACTCAGGGCAATCCTTAGGTTTTTCTTGATGAACTTGATGTCAACTTCTAAACCAACCAAAAACAAGAATAGGATAACACCGACGTTAGCGACCAAGGTCAAAGGGGCAATGGACGCCGTAGGGAAGCATTTCTTGGTGAAGCCAGGGATGTGGCCCATGACGGAGGGACCCAAAAGGATCCCTGAGATCACTTCAGCAATGACACGCGGTTGTTTGAGGTAGCCTAATGGGATGTGGACGATTTGGCATAGCAGAACGATGAAGATGGCCTGGAAAAGGAAGACCGTGATGGGGTTCGTGGCGTCGTACTCTAGTGGGTCACGTCCAGCGATGATCCCAGCGACGGAGTGAGTCTGGACGGCCATTTTGTGCTTGTGTCAGTTGTTTGTGCTGGGAGTTGAGTTGAGGGAAGTGGCCATGTTTTTATATCTCTGAGACGGTTTTCTTGTCATGTTTTTTTTTAGACGCGCGCAGCCGGAGCTCCTATGAGAAGACGATAACAGCGCTGGGAGAAGGCACAGCGTGGGCGGTTTTTGGCAGGAGATAGAAGACGGGCAGATATATACCATGGTTTACTCCAATAGTGACGCAGACAACGTCTTTTGGCCGCTTTCCCCTGTTCTCTTACGAGCCCAGATCGTGTTTCTGCCATTTCCCCACGTGTAAACAGCTGCTAATGACGTAATAAGAAGGTACAAAGATTAGATCAAAGATCAGGGATACAGAATTTAGACGTTTCAGAAATGTGGAGATGCTTATCGGTGGTCACAGCCCACAGGAGAGTCAATTCAAGCTAATGGAGCTGCTACAGAAGTCTTCAATATCAATCTAGTATTCAAATTCAAATCTCATATAAACTGGAGAAGATGCTTCAACCTGTGAAGATCAGCGCTTCCTGCGATAAGCCGGTGATTCAATCAAGGCTTTTCAAAACCAACTGTAACTTAGTTGATGGTGTCTCTGATGTCAAAGACCGGCTTGACTTCGTTGTTGGAGACAGTTGGGTTTGAAGCATGGACATTGATGTTGATCAAATCGGTTCTGGAGTAGTGGCCAACGACGTCGACCAATTGTTTAGCTAACAAGATAGCATCCATGTCCAAGTCAGCATAGATCAAACCATCAAAGTATTCACCGGTATCTTCAGTCAACTTCTTACCATCTGGACCATAGATAGCAGCCATACCAACACCTCTCTTGAAACAGGCTGGCATTGGGTGCCATTTCAAGATCTTTTCAGTAACAATTTGATGAGTGAACAAGTAGAAGGCCTGAGCTTGGACAGCATAAGCTCTAGCCAAATCATGGAAGGAATCACCAGAGAAAGAGTAGAAGGAGTAGTCATCTGGATTGTATTTGTCCAACATTGGCCAAGCACCGATATGGATCTTTTCTTGTTGAGTAGCAGAGTTGAAAGTTAACAACGGTTGACAATGTTCCCAACAGCATAAGGCACCAACTTCAACGTCACCAGCTTCTTTGAAGCCCAATTTCTTGACATTGACCAAATCTTGTGGTTTGGCATCACCGTAAATAGCACGTTCGACGTGGGTTGGTTTGAACTTTCTTCTGTGTAAGACTTCAGTACCGGTCTTGTCAATGATGGATTGAGTCAAGTAAACAGAACCATGCTCTCTTTCAGAGTAACCCAAGACAACGTGGATTGGATACTTCTTGACAGTGTCCAAAATGGATTGGAATCCCTCAGAGTCTCTGGACAAGGAGTTTTTCAAGTAGTTGATGTTCAAGTCCAAATCAGCGGCATTAGACCAGATCCAAATTGGATAACCTGGAATGAAGACTTCAGGGAAGGCAATCAATTCAGCACCGGCTTCATGAGCTTCAATGATTAACTTTTTGGCCTTTTCAACGGTACCTTTCAAATCGTACCAGACTGGTTCAGCTTGGCAATGGCGACTTTGATCTTGTTGGTTGACATTTTCGGAGATAGTATAGAGTTGATGAGTAGTGTGTATAAGTACTTGTGAGACTTGATGTAAAGCTGATACAAATTTGTCAAGAGAAGAAGAAACATTGATCTATTTATACATATGATGGTACACTAGCAGGATGATTAATTCCCGCCAGCCTGAAGTAAGGTAAAAGCAGGTGTTTAATGAGAGCGGACTTTGAGCGCTCCGGCGCTAGCATTTCTGGCTGCAAAGGTGACAATGTACCCCGACAAGCGTTTGGTAACAATGAACCAAAAGATGTCACCAGAACTCGAGACTTTGAATAACTGTGCTTATAAGCCCCATGGTGTCGGAGTGTAACTCACAGAGTCTAATGCTCAATACACACCATATTCATTTTGACACATGCCGGAGATTACAAACACCGAAGTTAGAACTCCACAGGTGAAGGAAACTTGACACAAGAAGACGTCAGGTACCAGCTTTAGATTTCTATAAACACCGCAGACCCCAAGTATACCTTTAAAGAAGGCAGCGATTTCCATGAATCGAATTCTCCAGATAATTCGGCCCATTAAACAAGATGGTGTTTGGTCTTTTTGAGAAAGGGGTGCCACCAGCCTCCAAGTTTGATGTTAAAATCGCAGTTGTTCAGAGTGAGCCTACTAAGGATATCATCAAAGTTATGAAATTCATTAAGGAGGCCGCTTCAAAGAATGTTAGCGTTGTTGCTTTTCCAGAACTGTTTTATTCAGGAGATCCAATAAATGAAGTTCAAAAGGTTATCAAAGAAACACCAATTGTTGTTGTCTTAGGCTATGAAGAGAAAGACGGTGAGTATTTATACAACACCCAGGTTATTGTTGGTTCCGATGCTGAAGTCAAATTGAAGAGAAGAAAGTTCTTGTTGTACACTGAAGGTGAAAGAGCTAAGTTTAAGGAAGGAACAGCATATGACGTTAATACTGTGTCCAAGATCGCATTGTCAAAAGATTTGAAGATTGAAGTTGGAACATTAGCCTCCAATGAACATATCGATCCAAGGTTAACTTTCAATAGCGCTGTTCAACAAGAGAAATTACATTTTGGTTTATTCTCTGACGCTACCCCAGAGATTGAAAATACTCAGGCTCTGGCTAGAGCAAATGCTAGAGCGGGGCTATTCAATCTCAATCATACTTCGTCCTATCAAATATCACTTCAAAGAGTTCAGGTTACAGCTCTACAGTGATCATTTCACCTGATGGTACACATTTAACACCAGCAGTGAAGGCTGATTATGACGGACTGGTTCCTCAAGATGTCGACTTAGAAGGGAAGTACTTATTACAAAAACAGCTTGTTGATGTGGTTGGTCATTACTCGCGTACTGAGTTGATCTCTTTGGATGTCCACATTTGAGAGGACAGTCGCTAGCGCGTTATTCTTCGTGATTTCCCCTGACCTGGATGCTTCCATATCAAGCGTCCGTATTATATTTTGAAATTTACTGTTTCCATTGTAGCATACACAGACGATGTATACAAAGCTTCACAGCTTCAAGGCTTCAAACTAGAAATACAGGGATGTCAACTCCGTAACACGGAGTTTAACACAAATCATAGCATCGTCCTGTCAAAGTGTTAGAAGCGATGGTGCCCGTAGGGTGCTTACCTAATCAACAGGAGTTTAACGCACGTCATTTGTTACGCGATTTTAACACGGATTTTATGATCTTTGCGAGAAGGGGCAAAAAGCAGGCGCACAGGGGCGAATCTGGCTGTTGGGCATCTGCAGAGAGGTGTGGATGCAACGCACAGAACACGTCAACCTTGGATCCTTCTGTTGCGATCTCAGGAGTCCTGTCACGTTTTGTAGATACAATTCATAGGAGATAAGTCTGTGTGGAATCCGAGACACGGACTCAGAATCTATTGTTCTCATTAGTGGTGCCCCATCAGGGGAGGAGTCTGTGCAGCCTGATTCCTAAACTGAGCTGACATGGGGAACGTGTTCTTAACTCCAGACCTCTTAAAACCTTAAGTGGCGGGTGTGATCCCGTTCCGCACAGAGGGCCAATTGGCCCAGCTAGAGAGATCAGATGTTGGGCCCTGGTGGACTTCTGTGGAAGGTGTCAAGAAATTAGAGTGTCGCGTCGGGTGGACTCCGAAAGGTGACAGCCGTTAATGGCTACTGGCATGATGAGACTCCCAGGGGTCAGCCACACAGAGGTCGTAATAAGCATTAGTAAGAGATTGCCCCTAGTGATCCATAGCTGTAGTAGCCCCCAGACCCCAGACTCCACTGTCCAGTCCCAGTCCGGGCCATGATCCCAGATCCGTTCCCACCCAGAGCCCCACGTCCTAAGCGAGCAAGTGGCAGAGCTGACGCTGTGGAGAAGAGCCACGTCCAGGCCGTTGTCCGAAAGTGCGCGTCTTTGTCAGAGCGTTACTCTGGCTTTGAAGCTCGCTGCTCTTTTCTTTTCACAAGTGCGGGACAGCCAATCGCATCGGAGCACGCCCCAGAATTGTGGGGTCGGCCTATTGTTGAGCCAGAACCCAAAAGCTTCACAGGTATAAAAGGAGCACACTTCTCCTGTCTTCTCTTGCTCAATTGACTTCTTCTTCCTCAAGGAATCCTTCCAATTTGCAACTATGATCAGAAACGCTGCTTTCAAGGGTGCCTCCCAAGCCACAAGAGCCTTCTCCTCCCTACCTCTATCCGTCACTGTCAAACTACCAAACGGTAAATCATACGAACAACCAACTGGTCTGTTCATCAACAACAAGTTTGTCAAGTCCCACCAAGGTAAGACCTTTGAAGTCATTTCTCCATCCACTGAAGAAGAAGTCACCCACGTCTACGAAGCCCGTGAAGATGATGTCAACATTGCTGTTGAAGCTGCTGAAAAAGCTTACAAGTCTGGTGTCTGGTCAAGAATCCACCCATTGGAACGTACCAAGGCCATCAACAAATTGGCTGACTTGATTGAAGCCGACGCTGAAACCATTGCTGGTATCGAATCCTTGGATAACGGTAAGGCCATCAACTCTGCCCGTGGTGATGTCGCTTTAGCTGTTGCCTACTTGAGATCTGTTGCCGGTTGGGCTGACAAGGTTGACGGTAGAACCATTGACACTGGTGATGGTCACTTCACTTACACCAAGAGAGAACCAATTGGTGTCGTTGGTCAAATCATTCCATGGAACTTCCCATTGTTGATGTGGTCCTGGAAAGTTGGTCCAGCTCTAGCCACTGGTAACACCATTGTCTTGAAGACTGCTGAATCCACTCCATTATCTGCCCTATACGTTTCCAAATTCGTTGAAGAAGCCGGTATCCCAGCTGGTGTTTTGAACATTGTCTCTGGTTTCGGTAAGACCGTTGGTGATGCTATTGCTAGACACGACAAGATCAAGAAGGTTGCCTTTACTGGTTCTACCGCTACCGGTCGTCACGTCTTGAAAGCCGCTGCTGAATCTAACTTGAAGAAAGTCACTTTGGAATTAGGTGGTAAGTCTCCAAACATCGTCTTCAACGATGCTGACATCAAGAAGACCATCCAAAACATCTTGGTTGGTATATTCTACAACTCTGGTGAAGTCTGTTGTGCCGGTTCAAGAATCTACGTCCAAGAAGGTATCTACGAAGAACTATTGAACGAATTGAAGGTTGCTGCTGAAGCCGTTAAAGTTGGTGACCCATTTGCTGAAGACACTTTCCAAGGTTCTCAAACTTCTCAACAACAATTGGACAAGATCTTATCATACGTTGAACACGGTAAGCAAGAAGGTGCTCGTGTCATCACTGGTGGTGAAAGACACGGAGACAAGGGTTTCTTCGTCAAGCCAACTGTCTTTGCTGATGTCGAAGAACACTTCAAGATTGTCAAGGAAGAAATCTTTGGTCCAATTGTCACCATCACCAAGTTCTCCACTGTTGATGAAATCATTGAAAAGGCCAACAACACCTCTTACGGTCTAGCCGCTGGTATCCACACCACCAGCTTGGACACTGCCCTAAAGGTCTCCAAGGAATTGGAAGCTGGTACCGTCTGGGTCAACACTTACAACGATTTCGATGCTCAAACTCCATTCGGTGGTTTCAAACAATCTGGTATTGGTCGTGAATTGGGTACTGAAGCTTTGGACAACTACACTCAAGTCAAGGCTGTCAGAATCAAAGGTGAGTTCTAATGGAACAAAATTTCAAAAGCTGCTGGTTTCAGCATTCTGATGTTTAGGAATTTATGAATAGTTTATTTATTACTTTGTTGTAGGTGCCTTGATCTTGAGTTCTTTAACCTGGCCACACCTTATCTCGGATTGCTATGCTGCGGGTTTTTGCGTCAAAAAAGATATCCCTAAATTTTACCAGCGTACTTACAAAACCGTTTCGCCACCAAAAACCCAACAACAATGTCACAAAAAGGACAGGATTATTATAAGAAGGGTTATGACAAGACCATCTCAGGAACACATACCTGGCGTACAGCTGAGAACTCATCGAAATACATGATCCCCATCATCAGGCTGACGGATCGAATCTTGGATATTGGTTGTGGTCCCGGTACGATCACAAAGGATCTTGCACAATACGTTCCAAAGGGTGAGATTATCGGTGTTGAACCCACCCAGGGATTGATCGATGAAGCAAACTCACAATTGCTGCCTTCGAATGTCAAGTTTCAGATCGGATCAGCTTATGAATTGCCCTTTGATGATGAAAGTTTCGATATCGTGCATGCTCACCAGGTTATCGTTCATTTACAAGACCCTGTCAGTGCATTGAAAGAGGCCAAGAGAGTGTTGAAGAAAGGAGGGAAGCTCTGTATCAGGGACTCTGAGCTGAACTCGCTCTTGATATACCCAGAGGTATACATCAAGCCTTTGAAGTTCTTTACGGAAAAGTTGAGAAGTCACTACACTGCGATGAATGGCGCAACGAGACAAAAATCATTGATCTTGAAAGCTGGTTTTGACGAATGGGTACAAAGCAGCTCCAATTGGGTCCATTCCACCGATGAAGAGAGACAAATGTTTGCAAAGATGTTCATAGAGAGGGTCAAGAACGTGGAGTTTGATGGCAGTGAGCCTTATACACAGAAGGAGCTCATTGAGGCCTGGAAAGGTTGGATGAGTGATGAAGAAGCTGTGTATGTGATCGTGAATGGTGAGATAATAGCTACGAAGTAATTCAGGATCAACCAAGTTGACTTAGATCTGTGTAGGTGGATACAATAGCGGTACGGGACAGGTACGCAATCGTAGAAAATAACTTGAACTGATCACATGAAAGAACAGTATGCACAGATAAGCAGCTGTGCTCCACAACTAGGGACCCCAGACAAAGTAATGACCTTCACAAAAGAGCTCATAGGCCAGATCCCAGTCCCAGGGACCTCAAATCCCAGACTGTGGTGCCTGGAACGTATGTAGATCTTACTGGATTCAGAGTCAAGCCCTTACGTAAGTCCTATCTTCGAGAAAATGCAATCTACAAAACCATAGGAATCCGGGACTTTTGGAAAAAGAAGCGTTAAGGTTGGCTGAATCGAGCCTAAAAAGCCCAGTGTGAGGCTATCAGGGGCCAGTCCTCACCGTGGATTGTGCTCAAATGGGTGAACTCCGCAGGCTTAGCCGTACCATGGGCTATTTCCACACATGATTTCCTACAGTGTGTGGAGAAACCAGGCGGTGATGTAATTGGCAGACGCACTTATGTGTCAAACTGAGCAGCAGTGTAGTCAGAGCCTGACCAGAGGGGAACTGGCCTGTGCCTGGGCCTTGTGCAGCAAGGCGTTAGCGAGAAACCTTGAAGTCAGGAGCCCGAGTCCAGGGCCAGAAGTCAGTGCTTTGTTGGGCACTGGGAGTGTAGTATTATTATCGACCCTCGCTAGCAGGAACACTGAAGCGAGCCAAGTGCAATCTCCGCCAACTTCTCGGCCTAGCTCTCCTCTTGCTCCTCCCTAGCGCGCCCGCCGTTCCACCTAGCACCGACGCGCTTCCGCCCTGCCCTCGTCGGGAAAAGTGCGCCGGCCACGCCTCCCCAGGCCAAAAAGAAATCCCCATCACGATATCGATGCTATAAAACCCTCTGTCTCCCCAGCTCCCACCCTCCGCCATGGCCACCCCCGCCGCAGACAAGATGGACGACCAGAACGAGCGCAAGAGGCTCTCCAACAAGCTGAGTCAGCGCAAGCACAGAATCAAGCAGCAGCACAGGCTCAAGGAACTGGAGGAACAGAACAAGCTCTTGACGGAGAAGCTGAACAGTTGCATCTACAACAATGCCTCCAAGCAGGAGTTGAGAAAGATCAGAAGAGCCGCCTTCTCGAGAATTGAAAAGATCAGTGAGAGTCTGAACGAGTTGAAGGATTTCTTGAACGGCGACCTGTTTGCTGCTATAGCCGACGAGAAAGAGGAGTTACTAGATGATGATTTCCACAGCGTTCAAAAGGATTACGCCTTGAATGGTGAACTCAACAACGATATCATCTTGCACAACAACCAGAAGCAGTACCAAAACAACAACAGTTTCCACGCTGTGGCGAAACAGCACAATTCGTTGCACCAGCAGATGAATGATGTTCCACAAATCTATGAAATTGACGCCGGCGTTAACACAGAGATTAAAGACTTGAACGACTACACTTTGGACATGAACATCCCAGGAACCACCCCACCACAACAGCAGCAACAACAACAACAGCATATCAACGTTGATGCCAATGATATTCTGAAATGTTACTTATACAACAACCTGACCTCGATCCCGCACTCCGAAGAAGTCATCAACAGCATCGGGAACCAATTCTTAGCCACCATCAACAGCATCAAGTATGATAATACCTTGAGCAAATCACAACAACTGGAACTCATCATCAATTCTCCCCAGGTGTTGAATATGGTCTGCAACTATGCCAATGAGCTGTTCGAGAAAATCCCAAATTTCCAGACTTATACCTTTGCTTATGGTGGTGTCAAATGGTTATGTGGTCAAATCTTGTTCTTCTGCATCACTAATCCATATCTGGGCCCTTTAATCCAACCACTATTGTTCAAAGATGAGTCTGACGTGGTGTCCAAGGATACATTGAACGGGTTGGTTGACAATTTGTACAAGATACTAGATATGTCATGGTTGAATGTCAATAGATTCAATAGAGCCATTGAACCAGTCAACTCCCATGCCTCTGAAGCGCTGGTTGCTGATAAGCAAAAGTTATTACACACGTTCTTCCATCCAACCAAATTGCAAACTTATGTCATCAAGAAGAATTCATATGAAGAATACCCACACTGGATCAATTTCATTATTTGGCCAGAATTTAGAGATCAGATCTTGTCACAATTAGATGAACTATCCAAATTCAACAAAGATATGATCTTCCATGAGTTGCTAGAGAATGTTATCCTGGTGATTCAAGATTCAAACACACATAAGAAGAAGATGTTCTTCATGGATCAATTCACCACGGTGTTGGAATACGAGATGGAATCAACCAAGGCAGGTGTTGGGCTGAAGTACTTCCCTCCTGTGGAACTCTTGGATCGTTGTGGGTTGTATAATCCTTTATTATGGAAGGTCACAAGAAGCTATGGGTTGAAATTTGGGAAGGTTGTCCCTAAGGACTTGATTCTATGGGAATTGGATGATAAGGATGAGGCTAACATCATTAGACCTCATCAATTTATGTGATTAGAGTACGATGCGTTACATGTTATTATTATTTATGGGAAGTTCTGTTTTATAGGTATTGTGTATAAGGTATGGAGTTTGTTTTCAAGTGAATTATACAATGTAGTTCGAATATGGTCTTATATTAGTAGTCAATCAATCAAAAGTTAGGATAGCCTTGATAGTCTTCCCATCCTTGACATCATCTAGCGCCTTTTGGAAGTCCTTTGCCTTATAGAAGGTGATTAGGGAGTCAACGTTGAACTCACCATCTAGGTACCAATTGACCAACTTTGGGATGAAATCCTGTGGAGTGGCATCACCTTCAATACAGCCTAATATCTGCTTCCCTGAAAGCAAGAAGCTGAAATGGTCAACGCTGAATTTGGCGTCAGCAAAGACAGCACCGACATACACGACACGACCTTGTTTATCCAGAGTCTGAACCAAATCTTCAACAAATTTCGTACCACCGACACATTCAATAGCCAAATCAACACCTTCACCATTTGTGATCTTCAAAGCTTCGTTGATGACATGGTTAGGATCGGTCTTGGAGCCTTTGATGAAATGGGTGGCACCTAAGTTCTTTGCAATTTCCAATTTGGAGTCCTCCAAGTCAACGGCGATAATCTGTTTAGCGCCACCGATCTTAGCGGCTAACAAAGCAGAAAACCCAACACCACCAAGACCATTAACTAGCACTTTCTCGCCTGGTTGCACATTGCCTGCATTCAACACGGCACCAGAACCGGTCTGGAACCCACAACCGAAAGGACCAAGTGATAGGAACTGCTTGTCTGTAAGGTCTCTACCCAATTTCTCCAAATTGACCACTGAGTTCTCATTTACAACACTGGTTTGTGCAAAAGTACTCTGGCCAAAGAATTTTCCAATTGCAGGTCCCTTATCGGTCTCAAACACTTTCTCTTCGCCCTTGTCGGTGTCAAACAGGTTTAACTCACCCATATCTAGACAATAGGCGTGATTACCCTTGCCACAAGTACGGCAACCACCACAGTAGTCATAGCTGAGGGCAACACGGTCACCAACTTTGGCACCAGAGACTGAGTCACCAATGGCACGCACGATACCAACACCTTCATGACCCAGAACTTTAGGAACTTCCTGGATACCATCAGCAACACCCAGATCAGTGTGACAGATCCCAACCGCCTTAACATCAATCAACAATTCATGGGGACGAAGCGTATCACGGACACGGACCTTCTCATAGGACCAGTTTGGATTGTGTGGAGCTGTCTGTTTATACGAGACAATGGCTTGTGTCTCGATACTCAGCAGCGGTCTGAAGCTGTGGAAAGCACGTCTTGAGATCAATTGCTTAAACATGGTTGACTACTGAGGATCAAGTGGAAGCCTCATTGGGAACACGAGGAGACACCCCTTTATATAAGATCTTGAGTGGAAGCTGGTGAGTCGCTTGTCATCCACTGATTGTGCCGATTTGGTGCCAAGCAATGTGGGGACAGACCCAATTATTAGTTTATGCGAGATTTGTAAAGCGGTTAGTAAGTAGTCACGAAGCCGATTCAACCCTGATCAAACGGGGAAAGGGACTTGATGCAGCCTGCATTGCACAATGTTATGTCCCCCGTTTCGGAGCTTGGTGCTACTTTTGGGTGTCTCAGTTGATCAGGGGCAGGAGTTGCTCCAAGTCAGATAATTAATAATATCTTCGTTGCTGTGGAAACAGCGAAGACACCTCCAGAACCACCAAGCACCCCCAAAGGCGGCACTCCAATCTACAGGGAAGACAAGTATTAATCTATAAAAGTACTGTATTAAGTTAATCTATTATTAATCGCAAAATTAAAATCATCAAGGGCAGGTATTAGTTCTTCTTTTCATCAACGGTGACATCGACAGTTTCAGCTTTGGCATCTTGACCAATGTGGCCTTCAGCAGCTAGTTTAGCAGCAAAGTCAGGATCAGTCTTTGAGTTGTATAAAATGATACCATTTTGTTTAGCGTAGTGTCTTTCTTGTCTCTTGTAAAGGTATAACACCAAGAATGTCCAGACTGATAAAGCGAAACCTGAAGAAGCAGTGAATGAATAACCTTTCAAGTATCTTGGGGCTTCAACGGTCTTCCAAACCAAGTTGGAGGTCCACACGGTGGTGGCTTGGGCGATACTGTTCATGGTGACCAAAGTGACAACTCTCTTACGAGCATCACGACGGCAGATATCGTTTTGCCATGAGTAAAGAACTGGAGCCATGGCCCAACCGAAGTATTGTAAACACCAGGCAAACCATTTGGCACCTTCTTTAACGTCCCAGACAGCTAAGATAATGTTACCAGTGACGTTGAAAAGTTGGGAAACAATGATAGCACCCCAACGACATTTGAAGAAATCAGCACCACCACAGATCAAACATAGCCACAGTAAACCTAGACCAGGAGTCAAAGCGGTGTAATCTTGTAATTGACCAGCACCAAATCTCTGAACCAATTTACCAGTAGATTCATCAAGTTTTGTCAATGATTTCAACCATAGAACATAAGCACCAGATGAACCGTTATTGTTACACCAACAGAAAATGTTCCAGAAGGTTAGAACATAGATTTGCCATGAAGAGAAGATGTCCTTCCATAGTTTCACGTCAATAAAGGATTTGGCATGGTTAGTTGGGGAGCCAGCAGTGTGATTCTTTTTCAACTTTCTTCTCAATAAACGAATTTCATCATCTGATAACCAAATAGAGTAACAGTTATCTGGAGTACCTGGTAGCATGTAAATACCGATGATACCAACGGCAACAGAAACGATACCATCAATGATAAAAATCCATTGCCATGACTCTAAACCTTGAACACCTTTGAAGTTTCTAACAATGGCACCAGATAGTAAACCTGAAGTTAGCACACCTAAGTATTGACCAAAGTAGTAACACATTGAACGTAATGAGATGTTATGTGTGTAGAAAGTACCAAACAAGAATTGGTAAGCCAAGTAGTTACCAGATTCACAAGCACCAATGAAGAATCTAATGGCTTTCAAACCTGGAACGTTAGTGACAAAAGCAGTGACAATGGTTAAGATTGACCAAAGCAAATCTAGACCTGGTAGCAAATAGTTCAATGGAGCTGAAACCAACAAGTACATGAATGGGATCTGGAAAATCAAGTTACCAATACTGAACATGTTCTGGGTGTGAATCAAATCGTTCTTGGTCATACCGACAGCTTCTTTCAAACCGGCAACGTAGGCATTGTTTAAATTGGATTGATCCAAGTTCTTAATCCAGTAAGCCATCATTGAGTAGAAGGTCAACAAGATATCCAATTTGATGATCAATTTTCTTTCAGCTGGAGTGTCATTTGGATCGAACCAGTGGTACCACTTGACAACTTTTCTACCTGGGATGGTCTTCTTTGGGGCTCTGTATTCCCATTCATCGAAGAAGCTGTACCATTTACGGTTAGCCTCATCTCTGTATTCATAAGAAGTGACTTCGTTTTCAGCATGTTTGGACTCATCAGAGCTACCATTTTTGTCGTGGGCCTCAAGGGATGAGTCGTCTTCAAAGTTCTCGTCTAAGATTTCATCCACTTCACGACGGACAGGGAAGATACCCCATTTCAGTCTCTTGTAACACTCAATGAAACCCATGGTGATGTGTGGCGCTAGTTAAATGCTAAGACCAACGTTTCTTGGAATCTCTTGGAGGTTCTTGGACCGCTCTAAAGCCAAAAAGACAAGAACAGAGATTTTCCTAGGCTTATATACCAAAGTTTTAAGGAGTTTCCGAACAATAGAGCATTTCTGAGCAGCTGCAGCACCCTTGACCGTTATAGGTGATGCGGACTGTGTTTGTGTGTAAACAAACTAAATTTTTTTCAATTTTAGAGTCATTTCACGTGATGAACTGTACGATAACTGTTATATCGGCGATGCTATTGTAAGATTGCCCTGTTACGGACATAACTCCGGCAAGTTCCATTGGAAATTGGGCGGGTTTGGGCTGGGAATTTCCGCTGGTTTTGTTAGTTGAGAGTCGCTAGACGGTGCGTGGAACGGCACCATTTGATGTAGGAGTCCAACGTTTATCTGTTCAGTACATCTAGTTTCTATTGTTTTCAGTGGTACATGCACAAGAACTCTTTAAAGGGTCTTCCAGAGGTACTCCTTTTGAAGCCAGAGGAGAACAATGTATAACAGAGGGAGTACCAGGGATCCAGCTAACAGATAACACAGGAGTAAGAGATCAGCTGTTGAGGTTCAGCGTACCCTGAGTCTCTCTCAGTCTCTCCAGTTACCATAGACAGCTAGTTGTAAGCCTTTTCAGTTTTCATAAAGCGCCTCGATTTTACAACTACACCGTTAACTGAAAAATCAGGACGATCACGAATAGATCTTGCATATGGCGAAGGACGTACAGTGTACACAGTCCACCAGCTGTTTCTAGAAGCACTGGAACCTAGAGCTGCTTCTCGCGAGCTTTCTCTGAGTGTCGGTCGTCTACCACTTTGACTGACCCCTGAGCATTCGAGTCTATTCAAGTTTATTAATTCAATGCTTCGGTAGATTGTACTCTCTACGGGATGCAGCATCCGATACATGTATAAACTCATGTGGATCAGAATCTAGGCTTCAACGTCATGTCTGGGAGCCATAGCCCATAACTTGTAACTAAAGACTCGTATGATTTATCACCTGCAGATAGCTGTAACCTGTGTATGTACTAACTAACTTCTAGTGCCTTTACTCATCATCGTTCAACATCTCATCTTCAACAAGTCTCTGTAAAATGTCCAAGAATTCATAATGCATTGCGAAAACTTCAAAGGAGAGCGCGGGAACATGCTCACCAGTGACCACAGAGAGAGCATGTAGCACCCTTTATGAGTCTATCTTCATTCATAGGAATCAACTTGACATCGCTGCTATCACCCGTAGCACTCAATTCGCACAAATGAGTTTCAAAGGGTCCCACACAAAAGAAAGAACGAACCCCTTTCACGGTGATAAGATATACCGATAACATAATCTTCCAAAATGACCAAGGAAAAGTTACTAGTATGTCATACCAGCTGAATTGGGAATAAAACCACATGATCTTCTGCTCTACCATGCACTTTTCAATGTTCTCTGATTGAACTTGCAGCTGATGCTTCACAATTTCAAAACCACTATGAAACCTGAAATCAATACAACCAGCCAGCGGGCAAATAAAGACAGATTTGGGCCTCACTAAAGTAGGCAATTTAGAATCAAGAGCTGAAGATCCTGAGTTGCCTGAAGAAGAGGACGATAGAACTAGTTCCAGAAAAGTTTTGAACAAGACTATCTTTGTCTTGGTCTCATATCGATCATGTAGCGTGATTGGCTTCTCTTGTCTGAGCTCAGTCTTATAGATTGTTTCCAATCTTCTGTTGACATCATAAACCAAGACATCCGTGTGATCCAGTACCTCTTCCGGGAGTGGTTCTTTGATTCCCTTGCAGGTGTCTATGTCTCGACTTGTTCAGAATCTCTGCACCCAAAGTTAGAATATAAAATGACTTAGTGGCGCGCTGGAGCTTAGAAAGTTGTTTCAGTGAACAGTCTAGTAGTGGAAAAGCGATTGAGATGGGTATGTAAACGCAAATAGTTATGTATTTGTCGACAAGCTCACCCAAGAAATTATGTGCCTCTTGGAGTGATATAAGAAGAGTAACACACGTTTCGTCATTGGGATCGAAAGAATCTTTGATCTCCTTTATTATTAGCTCGATTATATCACATGGGAGCCCAATCATTGTTGGTTTTTGTGTTGTTCCAATTGGTCATCGTCGGATACATAGGCGCTTGAGCTAATCACTATAGTGAATTTGGCATTTTGCATATTCTTCTCATATATAGATGGCTTCCCTCAAAACGCCCTAAATCCAGTGTTGTCAATTCCGGTCCACATTAGACGTGTTCTACACACTATGGATTTGGATTAGTTAAAATCCCCCTTCTTGGGACGTGAGTTATCCCCATGACATTGGCAGCCATACACCGTGGACTCTTGTGACACAACTCCGACGTGAAGCTCCACCCAAAAGGAAAAGGATCGAATATATCTAAGAGAAATACAGATACATTAGAGGCATGATAACATAAACGCATTAAGATGTACTGGTATAGATATATCGTAAAAAGGTTGGCATTTGGCAGTTCCAGCTGCTGATCCGAGCTTTTTGCATGAAGTTCTTTAAACTCTTGGGGCATTTGGTAACAAGCCATTTGGACAAGTGATGTATGAGTTTTGAGGAGTGGCAACACCTTCAAAGATAGCATAGAACCCACATAAGGAGGACAAGACGGCAAAGATACCGGCACCTTTCTTGACGTTGGTGGAGTCAATGAAGTAACCAATGGTTAATAGGAGCAAGTATAGCACGATGAAACCAATGATCAGGAAGAAGGACCAGGTGGATTTGAAAGTACATAGCCACATGGAGAAGGCATAGATGGTCCAAGCGGTCAAGAAGAAACCCATAATGTCATTAAATTGTTTTGGATCATCAGCATAAGAGTCTTGGATACCGAAAGCATTCAACAAAATACCAGCGTAGGACAAGTAGAACCCACCAAAGGCACCTAGAGCAGTAGCAGCAAAGGTGTTTTCAATAATTAAACACCATAGACCACAGATGGTGGTGATCAACCCACCAAGGAACAGACCAGCAGAGGCCAAAAGTTGAGGATTGGTCAAACCACGGGCTTCAACAAAGACCATACCAACGACAAAAGTACAGATGGAGAAACCGACCAGACCCAAAGGCACAGGGTTACCCATTGGTCTGTGTGGAGGAGGATGTAGACCGGAAGCGAAGGCACCACCAAAGGCATTCAACAATTCGTGCTTGTGGTAGGCTTGGTTACCCAAGTAGATGATATCACCGGCACTGGAAGTGGTGACTCTTAGGATCTTACCACCTGTGGCATTGTTATCGTCGACGGTTTGGATAGGATGCAGGGTGTTTTCCTGGTTCAATTCGGCAGAGGAGCCGTTGGAGTTGTTCTCGTAGACTTTACCCTTTTCTAGGTCCTGGTTGAAAGACATGGTGAGATGAGGTGACAGGGTCAATTAGTTACAGGTATAAGGAGACGGGATGAGGCTCGAGGAAGAGGACATGTGTGGGCTTATATAGTTCCTGGGCGTGATTGTGGCAGGTCAGGGATCGCCAGACTCCACCCCAGAGTTTCAGTCAACGGGGCCTGGCCAATTACGCAGCGGTGCTGGAGTGTTTACGTTTCTGGGGAAGAGCGTGCAGGAAACAGGCCCCAGGCCAATGCGCTAAATACACACAGCTCAGCCAGATCAGCTGCTTCTCCGCCAGCAAGTCTCGGAATCCTGGAAGATGGGAGATGGGCGCAGACACAGGCACAGAACGTTGGTAGTTGGCAGTTGGCTCGAGATTGAAGCCTGTGCTGACTTGTGGAGAAGTGGTGGGGCTACCCCAGACTCTTACGAATTCCAACAAAATGTCTTACTCAGACGGTGATATAGTGCAGGAACACACAAAAACACCGCTACAAACACAGCAAACCGTCGCTGACCAGCACCGCACAGGCTGCAGGAGGAGCTGTGTTTTTGTAGGGCCTCGAACCAGCGCAGGAACGGCTCTAACAGCGACTCTGGGATTCCGTGATGCTAACGCCAGACGCGAGGCTGACACATACAATTAGTGGATCTGTGCGGCGGGTAACTGTGGTTATGAGCCTTCCATATACGGTAATTACCGAATGCGGGCATTTTCTTCCTGTGTGAAAATTAACATAGAGGAACTGGTGTCACTGTTAACAGGGCCTTCTCTTGCTCGTTCCACACACTAAACGATGCTCCAGGCACTACGGAGAGCAATTACTACTAAGATTCCAAGAGGGGTCCGTTTCATTGGTCATGGTGAACTGCCTGAACACGCCCCAGGTCAGGATGAAAACGAGGCATGGCTAGACAGTCTTGAAGTGTATGATGATTCTCATGAAAGAATACGACACATCAACGAGGAGTTCGAGTTCACGCCGAGTCATGATAACTTGAGAACACAGTTCAAGTTCCTGCCCACTGAGGCTAACGATCCATACATGAGACTTTCGATCCCGTTTTCACACAGCACACTTAGATCATCACCCTTCTCAAACCTGTCTGCTAAACAAAGACCAAAAGCTGATAACGCACAGAGTTTCTCAGATGTTAGAGTGCTGAGACTGCGTTCTGGTAAAGGTGGTGATGGTGCAGTCTCCTTCTTTAGAGATGCAGGGAGAAGTATTGGTCCTCCAGACGGCGGTGACGGTGGTCGTGGTGGGTCTATCTATGTCCAGGCCATTGAAGGTATCACATCTCTGAACAAATTGAAGCAGTTTTATCAGGCAGGTGCTGGTGGGAATGGGAGACAAAGACAGTTGGATGGTGCTACTGGGAAAGATGTCCTCATAACTGTGCCCGTGGGTACTGTGATCAAGTGGATCCCTGACCCTGCACTGTTGAAAGAATCTGAGACCGAACAAGTTGAGGTCGAGGTTAAGGCTAAGCCTGGCTGGGAGAACGAATCTGAACCTAAGTATATCCAACTTTTTAGAGAGTCCTATGGTGTTGGTGAAGGTTGGTATTTCAAAGATAAGGATAAAGACGAGGCATGGCATCAGGATAAGGATTATTTCCACAAGTTGAACAAGAAAGTCACAAAATACGATCAGAACATCATTAATTCTGAACGTGATGGGGATTTGTTCCCGCTGCATGGTGTGGATTTGAACAAGCCTAGTGACTCTCCAGTGTTGTTGTTGAAAGGTGGTGCAGGTGGGCTAGGGAACATGCACTTTCTAACCAATGAGGTTAGAAATCCAAGATTCTCCAAGAAGGGTAGAAATTACATCGAGGGTCACTTCCTATTTGAACTAAAGATCCTTGCAGACCTGGGCCTAGTTGGTCTGCCTAACGCTGGTAAGTCAACTTTACTACGTGCTATTTCAAACGCCAGACCAAGAGTTGGACATTGGGCATTCACAACGTTGCAACCAACGATAGGTACCATTTCACTTGGACTGGATAAACCTTCATTCACAGTGGCTGATATCCCAGGCTTGATCAAAGGTGCTTCTCAGAACAAGGGGATGGGTGTTGATTTCTTGCGTCACGTTGAAAGATCTCGTGGGTTGGTGTTTGTCGTCAGTTTGGGCAATGAAAACCCAATAGAAGACGTCGAAACGTTGATCGGGGAATTAGATTATAGGCTAGATGGTAAGCGAGTGCTTGTTGTCGCTACGAAGGCTGATTTGGAGGATACAAGGGATAAGTTTGTGGAGTTGAAAGAGTACGTGGAGAAGAAAGAATGGAAGATCGTGCCGATCAGTGGGCTGAAACAGGAAAACATCGAGCAGGCCATATTAATGATGGGTGAGTGTGCAGGGAAACTATGACTGCACATCTGTATATATTTTACTAGCGTTTTGTCTATTCCCTTATCAAACGATCCCCTCTTGTATATAGAACTGACATACCTCTGTGTCCCGTATCGAAAATTTAATCTTTCGCGAATCTTCAAATTTTTTGACTGTAGCACTAGAAAAAATTTATAGGGCATCGCATTTGACACAATTGAAATCAGATCCATAGATTCACACGCCATGTCCGAGTTCCAAGATCTAGGTGTTGCCAAATGGCTGAGCGAGTCGCTAAGCGCGATGAAGATCTACCAACCTACAGCCATTCAGAAGGCCTGTATACCCAAGATCCTAGCAGGTAAGTACATATCTCTACCATGACGATGAGGTATAAAATACTAACTCCCCATAGGTCATGATTGTATCGGTGGTGCTAAAACCGGTAGTGGTAAAACCATTGCCTTTGGTGCTCCTATGCTGACGAAGTGGTCTGAGGATCCTATTGGTATCTTCGGCCTGGTGCTTACCCCAACTAGAGAGTTAGCTCTACAAATCGCTGAACAGTTCGCTGCCCTGGGCTCTTCTTTGAACATCAGAGTCTCTGTGATTGTCGGTGGTGAAGATATAGTGAAGCAGGCTATTGAACTACAGAACAAACCACATTTCGTCATTGCTACCCCTGGGAGACTGGCTGATCATATCATGCATAGTGGGGAAGACACCATCAATGGGTTAAGAAAAGTTCAGTATTTGGTCCTTGATGAAGCTGATAGATTGTTGAGTAATAGTTTTGGGAGTGATCTACAACGTTGTTTTAGCGTGCTGCCTCCACCTGAAAAGAGACAGACTTTGTTATTCACTGCTACTGTTACTGATGCTGTTAGGGCCTTGAAAGACAAGCCTGTCCCGGAGAACAAACCACCGGTGTTTGTTCATGAAGTTGATACCGTTGATAAAGTTGCAATTCCAACCAAGCTAGCGACAAATTACTTATTCTTACCATCATACGTGAAAGAGGCCTATTTGCACAACCTATTAGTCCATGAAGATAACAAGGACCTAACGGTGATAGTATTCGTCAACAGAACACATACTGCTGAAGTGTTGAGAAGAACGCTTCGTAATTTGGAGATCAGAGTCACATCATTACATTCAGAAATGCCACAATCAGAGAGAAGAAACTCACTTCATCGTTTCAAAGCCGGAGCCGCTAGAGTATTGATCGCCACAGATGTCGCCTCTAGAGGTTTGGATATTCCAAGTGTTGAAATGGTCATTAATTATGATATCCCTGCCGATGCCGATGATTTTGTCCACAGAGTCGGTCGTACTGCTCGTGCTGGGAGAAGTGGTGAAAGTATCAGTTTTGTGACTGAGAAGGATGTTACTAGAATCTTGGCCATTGAGGAAAGAATTAACAAGAAGATGGACAAGTATGAAAAGATCACCGATAATCAAGTCATTAAGAATTCATTACAAAAGACAAGTGTTGCCAAGAGAGAAGCTTTGATGGATATGGAAAAGGACGAGTTTGGTGAAAAGAGAAAGAACAATAAACGTAAACACGATGCCAACGTTGATTCCGCTCCAAAGAAAGCAAAATCTAAAAAGTCATCAAAGAAATGAACATCATATCCTACAGTTTATAACATAAAAACCTTTAAATGCATGTGCTATTGTACAAATATAATTAACCTCGACTGTAAAAGTAAAACCCATAAACGTATAAATCAATGACCCTTCTTCTTTTGCTTAGTGATGTGAGCTCTCAAGACCTTTTGCTTATCACGTAAAGATCTCTTAGCCTTACCTTGGACGTCCCTCTTGTGAATCATCATGACGAAATTCTTCTTACGTGCCTTTTCTCTGTTTGTAGTTGAATGTGGAGCATCACGCTTACCTCTATGGGAACCGAATTTCTCTCTATCTTCACGACCTTCTCTAGCTTGAGCAATTCTTTCTTCACGTAATTGTTTGTATTTAACAGGACCAACCAAAGACGTGGAATCAACAGCGTCTTCATTTCTTTGTGATTTGCCCATTAGTTTCTCTAGACCGGCTTCGACTCTCAATTCTTGGATCTTTGCGAAATCAGCAGGGGTCAAGATACGGGTAGAGGCCAATTCAGCGAAAGCGGCATCAGGATCCAATTTGGCAATCTTTTCAATCTTTTCAGATTTCTCAGCTTTGGCCTCTTCAGTGTCCATGTCAACGTCCTTGTCTTCATCATCAGACAAGTCCAAGTCAGAGTCACTTTCATCTTCTTCCTCTTCAACCTTTTCGTCATCCTTCTTTTCTTCATCTTCATCATCGGAGAATTCAACATCGTATTCCTTATCAGAATCGACAGTGACCCAGTCACCTTCGATATCTTCATCGTCAACTTCTTCATCATCGACTTCCCAAGCGGCTTCATCGTTTTCATCATCATTAGCACCAAGACCTTGTTCTTTTCTCCATTTAGCCAACAGTTCGATACCTGGAATACCAGAAGTACTAGCTTCAACACCGTATTGTGGCAGACCTGATCTTTCACCAGCAGACAATTCCATGGTGGCAGTCTTACCACGATCTTTACGTTTCAACATTTCTGGAGCAACTTCTCTGTATAAGGAGATCAATGACTTGGCAGCGATGTTAACAGGCTTGGATTTAGAACCTTTGTATTCCACTAAATCTTGTAAAAGTGTTTCATCAATGGCCAATGGATTTCTTGATAAGATTTCACGAATAGTGTTGATACCAGCAGCGGCAACTTCAGGAGCGACACCATCTGAGACAAATTCATCAGCGATTTTTCTAACGACAACGGAAATGGATTCAGGTGGGACCAAATCGTGAGAAGCTTGGGCAGCAGCAGCCATGATTTGAGTGACATCTCTTTGCTTTGGAGTTAGGTATTTTAAAAAGAAGGAGTAGACACCCAACACAGTCAGTTTATGTGTACCGATTAATCTTGAAATCAAGTTCATTAGACCAATCTTCTGTTCCAGATCAAACTTGTTGGCACTTTTACCTTGTAGATGAGTATCAAACAATTGTTCAGCAAAACCTTGAGGGTCACGTAGCAGATGGATAGCAGAGAAGTTCAAGTAAGTGGCAGAGTGTTTAGGGCCTGATTTTTTCTTGATTTGTTTCATCACAGTGTCCAACTTCTTAGCTCTCTTACCAGTCTTCTTATTGATGGTCATTCTATGTTTTAAACCGGACAGATCAAAACCTTCTTCGTCAGAATCTTCTTCGAAGTTTTCTTCTCTTTCTTTATCGGCACCCAAGAAGAACTTGACACCGGAGTAAGCGACTTTTGAGTCTGGATGTAAGGTAGCCTGGGTCATAATTTCCACAGTACGGGAATCATCCCAAATACCTCTTCTCCATAGCTCTCTTGTTAGTTTAGTGGCCCATAAACCTTGTGCGTCTTTTTGTTCTAATAAGTTGAATAGTAAAGCTTGGGTAGATCTGTTCAATTTTTGGTTCTTAGCACCGGTGTTGACTGATTTCAATAAACTGATCAAAGTGGTATAGACTTGACGACGTAGAGCCTTAGAATGCTGACCGTTGATGTTGGAGGCACCAGAGTAGGCCGCCAATAGTGGGAAGATGGTTTGAATTAATGATTCAGCAGTGATAACGTCTTTGTTTCTCAACATGACTAGACACTGAATGATCTTTTCTCTCAAATCTGGAGACAGATCTCTATGGTTGTTCGTTATCAAGGACTTCAACTCATCTGGATAGTTAGCAGTTTCCTTTGGGAAGCATGAGCACACGGCAGTGACAAACCCAATCAGCTCAGCGAATTCATCACCGTCCTGACCACCTGGGTTAGCCATAAACAGATCTCTTAAGGATTCATAATGTGCGTATTGTTGGAGGAATTCTTCACGGTATGATTCAGGATCACGACGGACCAAATTCTGCAGAAGAATGATGTTGGTAGGTAGGATGGCAGCTGTTCTCTTCTTCACCATCTTGGTATTATGTAGTTTGAAGTGTTCAAGAATTGGGACTTCTTCACTATCTTTCTGATTCAAAAAATTTTATACGTCAAAAAAAAATTTCCGAATCTCATCGCTTATATAATCACCATAGTGTAAAAGGTTCACAAGGACTTATATGTCCATTATGGGGTTAAAAAAAGCCTACAGATGAAGAATCAATTTTCACATTCCACATAATATTACAAGAAACTAAACTTATATAACGCCTTTATCCAAAAACACAGAAAACATAACCAAGCCCTAGACACATAGTTCACATACCATCACCACCATCGAAAAGATTGTTCAAAGCAGAATAATTGATCTTTCTGGATTGAGCCTTCTTCGACAACATACTTCTAGCAGCAGCTGAAGCAGAAGAAGCAGCTTCGCCAATGCTACTCAAAGCACCTTGAACACCATCTTTTTCAAATTCGTCAATAGCATCTTTCTCACTCTTTGGTTGTGGTTTTCTTCTCTTCTTTGGTTGATGGTGACCTGAAATTTCATCAGCTTCTGCCTTTAGTCTCTTCTGTTCTTGATCTAGTAAGAAATCTTCATTCAGACCGACCCAGACTCTTTCCTTCATCAATGATTCTTCTCGAGATAGTAAAAAGTTGTCAATCTCATCATCATCAATATCATCAAAGTTCTCAGGATGAGATGGGACTTTGTCTAGGACTTCATGAGTTTTTGGAAGTTTGTGTAAGTTTCTTGGACGGTTCTTTTCGATGAGATCGTCAGCTGGTGTCTTATACTTCAACGACTTGTCTTGAAGCTTATCAGTGCCATCCACACTATTTGTGTTCATGATTCTCTCCAGATCTCTCTTCTGTCTTTGTTTGACTCTTTCCAACTGTTCCAAAATCTCAGTGGAACTCAAGTCAATACCCTTAAGCAGTTCTTCCACTAGCGGTTCCTCGGTGGCTTCTATGTCGTTTTTTGGGTCTGTGGTTAGTAGACTCAAATTCGCTCTGTTATCAACGTTTCTTTGGAATGAAGGAGGAGCTGTGGCTTCAATATTGTCTGTATCTCTAAAGTCCTTGATCGACAGGTTTGCAGCGTTTGTCTTCTTGAACTCGTTCAATCTTCTTTGAATGGTATCTTCACCCACATGGGCAACTGCCACGATTTCAGCATGAGTTCTTCTGAAATTATTCATTCTGGCAGCCAACAACAAACAGGCACCAGCAACACCAGCAGGTCTTCTACCTTCATGGATCCAATCATCCGACATTCTCTGTGCTAATTTCACGGCGTCTTTCACAACTTGAAGTTTAGCATCACCAAAGTCCAACTTTTCAGCAAAATGTTGTATGAATAATGAAGGATCAGCCAAGGGTAGCTTCGTTATATGTAAGACTTTGACCATTTTCAAGAAGGTGGCACCCACGGAGTAGACTGATATTTGCAAACGTGAGGAGAAGTCAATCAACATATGGTGAGTCTTTTCCTTACGACAGGCAATGTATAGACAGGCAGCGATAACGTTCTGGGATCTTCTACCCTTGACAAAGTTGTTGGTAAGGGCCAAGCTAAACCACTGGTAGGCAGCGTCTGAGACGTATTCTGGGATTCTTAGGGCACTGGACACAGCTCTGATCTTTCTCTTTGCACTGGCTAATGTCTTTGTTCTGGAGTCCATGGAATTACCTCTTGGACCGGAGGAGAAGGTGGCATGTGCCTGATCAGCACCGACAAAGGCACCCTGCACGACAGCAGCACCGTTGGAGGCCTCACCGAAGGTGACCTCACTGACAATAGGGTTCTCTTCATAGACTCTACCACACTTCTGACAGGCCAAATCAGAGGACGCACTGTGGATATCACGTGTGAACTCCGTGCAGCCGCAGCCTTTGCACTTTCTGACGGCGACTCTGGACATCTCTGGAGGACTGTGTACTCAAAAAACAGCAGGTTTGGCACGGATTCTCACCAAATAGAGCGCAGTAATTTGTGTACCAAATGTCCCTGATGCTTTGTTATGAATTCTTGAATTTTTTTTACCGCACCAAAATCCCAAATCCCAAGCCTGTGTGTCTCTACCGAAAAGCGCCAAAATGAATAAACTGGGGCATAGAAAGTTGCAGGCGAAGTGCACAGTTTCCACCGCCAATTTGCCACTCAGGCCCACCTACCAATACCATACAAAATGCCCGTGGTCCACCACCTGCTGATTCTGGCCGCCGCTGTCGCCGCTGTGAGGCTCACAACGCTCACGTTCGTCACGCTGGGCGCCTGGACCTCTGCCTTCTTTGCCGGCTACCTCTACACCAACAAGCAGAAGAACTACGCATCCATACTCACGGCCCTGCTCGGCGTGCTCCTGCTGGGAGGCTGGGACATATACAGACGCAGTGCCGAGACCAGCAGCACAACGGGGCTCTGGGGCCCTGTGGTAGCCACGCTGCTGGGGGCCAGCACTACTGCGCTAGCTGGGGCTGCTGCTAATACGATATTCTGATGACTCGGGCTCTTGACGCCTTGATCCGCTTTGATGCTGCCATTTTGCTATGTTTATAGACCTACAAAGAACCTGTTCATTCCTTTATGCAAACCTTGCGTATACTCTCACTCTTATTCATTCATGCCAATCATCAATACTATGTTCACTGCCAGCAGTGATAACACCGTAAACACCAAAAACAATCCAGTGTAACCATTGTTCTTCCATCTTGGGCCTCTGTTGTATATCACCATATACACTGTTGTGAAGTAGTTGTACATCCCCAGACTCAATGCGCCCATTGAGAGCAAGAAGAACAGCACACCAACAGCTATGGAGAACTTGCTTGACGTTATCAGCTTGCTTGGACTCTCGCCACGGACAGAGAAGTCCACCAGCACAGACATGCTCATCAGCGCAAGAAGTCCCGAAAACTTGCAGTACTGTAACAACGATCTTTCAGCTTGCAAACAGTCTCTGGGTATCGATGTTCGTACATCTGTCACAATAGACGTTTCAAGAGGTGCAAACCGCTTGAAAAGACTCATAACTAGCAGCAAAAACGGTGTATTTTTGTAAAACCTTAGTGTGGGAACTTTATCAAGCACCTGTAAAGTCTTTTTGAAAGCTGATAACTGACTGCAAACCCCAACAAAACCAGCCTTCCACCAGGACTATTGTTATCTCGGGGTTGATAATTGTTACGTAATCTCATCTCATCGCGGCTCTTTAAAAATTTTTATAGGCCTGAAAAAAAATTAGTAAGGAAATCAAACCTAACCCACACCAGTTTGACACCTTCATCCCACACTCCAAGATGTCTTACATGCCTATGGATAACAGCGTGCAACAGCAGGTTGCCGCCACCGTGCTATGTTGTAACTGTGGTGTTCCTATGGACGGTTCCACCGGGTTGGTTATGTGTTACGACTGTATCAAGCTGACAGTGGATATCACTGAAGGTATTCCAAGAGAAGCCAATGTCTCCTTCTGCAGAAACTGTGAGAGATTCTTACAACCTCCAGGTCAGTGGATCAGAGCCGAGCTAGAATCCAGAGAACTGCTGGCTCTATGTCTGAAGAGATTAAAGGGTTTGAACAAAGTTAGATTGATTGATGCCTCATTTATATGGACAGAACCCCATTCACGTCGTATCAAAGTCAAGTTAACAGTCCAAGGTGAAGCCATGGCTAACACCATCATCCAACAGAGCTTCGAAGTTGAATACGTTGTTGTTGCCATGCAATGTGCTGACTGTGCTAAGTCATATACCGTCAACACATGGAGAGCCGCTGTGCAAATCAGACAAAAAGTTGCCCATAAGAGAACCTTCTTATACTTAGAACAGTTGATCTTAAGACACAATGCCCACGTTGATACCATTTCCATCCAAGAATCCAAAGATGGTCTAGATTTCTTCTATTCCCAAAAATCTCATGCTGTTAAGATGATTGATTTCTTGAGTTCAGTTGCCCCCGTGAAATCCAAGAGATCTGAAGAATTAGTTTCACAAGATATCCATTCAGGTACCAGTCAGTACAAATTCTCATACTCTGTGGAAATCGTCCCTATCTGTAGGGATGATTTAGTTATCTTGCCAAAGAAGATTGCCCATTCATTAGGTAACATCTCCAGAATCGTGCTATGTTCCAAAGTTACAAACTCTGTCCAATTTTTAGATACCAACACATTACAGACTGCCGATCTGTCAGCCCAGGTTTACTGGAAGAAACCATTCCCATCATTAGCTGAAGTCTCACAACTGGTTGAATTCATAGTATTGGATGTTGAACCAACTGGTGAAACCAGAGGTAGACACGTCCTAGCTGATGTCACCTGTGCCAGAGCTGCTGATATGGGTCTAAACGACCGTGAATTCTACGTCAGATCACACTTGGGTGGTATCTTGCATCCTGGTGATTCAGTCATGGGTTACTACACAGCCAACTCCAACTACAACTCAGACCTATGGGACGATCTAGACTCCTCCAATGTCCCAGATGTCATCTTAGTCAAGAAACTATACGTCAGAAAGACCAGAAGAAACAGAAACTGGAAGTTGAAACGTATGGCCAGAGAACACAACGATATCCGTGCCAACGAAGAATCAAGAGCTGCTAAGCAGGACGCTGAGAGAGCCGAGAAGGATTACGAACTGTTCTTGCAAGAGTTGGAAGAAGATGCCGAATTCAGACAGACCATCAACTTGTATAAGGATGCCGAAGCTCCTCAACAAGCAGCTGATGAAGACGACATGGACGAGGACGAGGACGCTGATGCTCCAGCCATCGACATCGATGAGCTGTTGGACGAACTGGACGACATGACCCTGGACGACAACTGATTGTCAGCCCCACTAATTATTGCACTCACTATGTATACTAATAAAAGGTCTCCTTCATTGCTGGCCCTAGCAATTTCGTAGCGTATAAAAAAGTTGACACCAAATTTATTTGCCCCAGAACTGTAACCAAACAACAAACTCGAAACCAGAAGACAAAAGATGACGGAACAGCTGAAGTTCTCCTCTTTGCAATCTTTCGCTGACGCCTCGTTCTTCCAGAAGCTGTCCAAGCTGAAACTGGACGACTTCAAGCTGGATTCCACAAAGAAGGAGATAGTGGCCAGTTATGACATCAAATCATTGCCAT
Source organism: Taiozyma rabaulensis (assembly GCA_030574855.1). Taxonomy (NCBI): domain Eukaryota; kingdom Fungi; phylum Ascomycota; class Saccharomycetes; order Phaffomycetales; family Wickerhamomycetaceae; genus Taiozyma; species Taiozyma rabaulensis. Next base: position 80,789 of record JAJMFP010000199.1, read on the forward strand.
TGAACGCCAACACGGCCATTAATGTCACACCTGCCAGTTTTGACCCGATAGATGAGTCGTTATAGTATGTATGAACTGTTATGGTCGCTAGTGTTTCTGATACTAACCCTCAACCAAGCCCTCACAAGTCCGTCTCCTTTCTACGAGGTCACATTACCAATCTAAACACGATAGAGGATTTCAAGAACCTGGATAAGGCCAAGTTTCTGAGTGAATCAGGCTCAGAAATAGTCAACAGAATCAAAGACAAGTCCATCCTGAACGACCCATCCAAGTTAAACAGATTTGAAATCATCAGTTTTGCTGACTTGAAGAAGTTCAAATTCTATTACTGGTTTGCCTTCCCTACCATATCCTCCAAATTCAAAATCCTTGAGCAAAAGGAAATAGAGACACCAGATATTACTGATTGGGTGGAGAATACACCTATTGATCTAGTCAATTACTTCATTATCAAAGATGGCAAACCTGCGCCTCTTTCTGAACTGGAAATTGGTGGCAAGGAAGTCACGGTAGGATTCACTGACACATGTCTGATCCCTGATAAACCATCCAAACTACTTCAAAACTTCATAACTGCATTATCACACTATGGCTTCACCAAGATAACAGTTCAGATAATCAGACTATCTGGTAAGAGTTATGAACTCACACTTGAGCCAGTTGAAATTGACTTGAACAAAATCACAGGTTGGGAACGTACAACTCAAGGGAAACTAGGACCAAAGCTTGCTGACCTTGCATCGTTGATTGATCCAATTAAACTATCTGAACAGTCTGTTGATTTGAACTTGAAATTGATGAAATGGAGAGTTGCCCCAGAACTTGATTTGAACGTTGTTAAAGACACAAAGGTGTTGTTATTGGGTGCTGGTACACTTGGTAGTTACGTTGGTAGGGCACTGCTAGGCTGGGGTGTGCGAAATATTACACTAGTTGACAATGGTAAGGTTTCATACTCCAATCCTGTTCGTCAGTCATTGTTCAATTTTGAAGACGTGGGGAAACCAAAGGCTCAACAGGCCGCTGATTCATTGAAGAAGATCTTCCCATTAGTAAATGCTCAAGGCTATGAACTTGAGATCCCAATGGCAGGTCATCCAATCACGAACAATGAAAAGCAAAAGAAGGACTTTGATCAATTGGTCAAACTTATCGAGGAAAATGATGCCGTCTTCCTACTGACAGACTCACGTGAAGCTAGATGGCTGCCAACACTGATTGGTAATGTTCACAAGAAGATCGTTATCAATGCTGCACTTGGGTTTGATAGCTATCTTGTGATGAGACATGGTGTTGAGGGTAATTTGGGTTGTTACTTCTGTAATGATGTTGTTGCCCCAAGTGACAGCTTGAGTGATAGAACCCTGGATCAGATGTGTACAGTGACAAGACCTGGTGTTGCTCTATTAGCTTCCTCACTAGCTGTTGAACTATTGGTTTCACTACTACAGCACCCAAGAAGACACTATGCCTCTCCAAAAGAGACTACAATCCTAGGTGAGCTACCTCACCAGCTCCGTGGGTTCTTGACTAATCATAACACTATGAAACTAGATGCTCCAGCATATGACTACTGCTCTGCTTGCTCTAAGCCAATCCAAGATGCTTATTCACAAGACGGTTGGGACTTTATCACCAAAGCATTGAACGATTCACGCTATTTAGAAGAGGTCAGTGGGTTGGCTGAGGTTCACAGACAGGCTGAAGAGGCTGTTGCAGGCCTGGAAGAAGATCTGGGCTTGTCCGATGACGATTGGTGAGTAGTCCTTACTAAGTAAATGCACCTTTTATTCAGCGTTCATGTACGTACACGCTTATGCAAGACTTTATTTTCGCGAATATTTCCGCATTCGACGACTTTTCTAAGAAAACGATTTGGAAAATAAACTCGAGCTTCATTTTGACACAATCAGCCGAAAACAACGAGTTCAGCGGCCCCAGAGCGTGCATAATGGTGGATGCTAAGCGTAATGCGCTTGAGAAGCACGATGACGAGCCTTTGGTCAAGAGAGTGAAACTCGAGGAAGAGGAGAAGGCCAAAGAAAATGGCATAGATGGCGACGAAAACAACGAAGATACGAAAGTGAAATCTGAGGACGAAGATAATGACAATGACGATGACGACGATGATGACAATGAAGAAGAGGATAATGTCCCTGATGGTGACAAAGAAGACCCGGAAAAAGATGAGGTTGAAGAGGCTAAACGTACAACCACGTTTGAGTTTGATGGTGAAAAGTATACATTCAAGGAAAGACCATCAGTGCTCGAGGAAAGAGAGGGCAAGATCGAATTCAGAGTCGTGAATAATGACAACACAAAAGAAAACATGATGGTGCTTACAGGGCTTAAAAACATTTTCCAAAAACAATTGCCAAAAATGCCTAGAGAATATATTGCAAGATTGGTGTATGACAGATCACATCTTTCCATGGCCGTTGTTAGGAAACCATTGACTGTTGTTGGTGGTATCACATACAGACCATTCAACGACAGAAAGTTTGCTGAAATTGTCTTCTGTGCCATCAGTTCTACTGAACAAGTTAGAGGTTATGGTGCTCATTTGATGAATCATTTGAAGGACTATGTTAGAGCCACCTCCCCAATCAGATACTTTCTAACGTATGCCGATAACTATGCCATTGGTTATTTCAAGAAACAAGGTTTTACAAAAGAAATCACACTAGACAAACACATTTGGATGGGTTATATTAAAGATTATGAAGGTGGTACGCTGATGCAATGTGCAATGTTACCTAGAATACGGTACTTGGACAGTGGGAAAATCTTACTATTACAGAAAGCTGCTATACAGAAGAAGATCAGAGAGTTATCAAAATCACATATCGTTAGACCTGGTCTATCACAATTCAAAGATCTAAAGAACATCAAACCAATTGATCCAATGACCATCCCTGGTTTGAAAGAGAGTGGATGGACACCAGAAATGGACGAGCTAGCACAAAGACCAAGAAGAAGTCCACACCATGCATTCATGCAACATCTGCTAACAGAACTACAAAACAATGCCGCCTCTTGGCCATTTGCCACTCCTGTGAGTAAAGAGGAAGTTCCAGATTATTACGAAGTTATCAAAGAGCCAATGGACCTGAGCACGATGGAACAAAAACTTGAGAACGATCATTATTCAACGATGGAGGAGTTCGTCTATGATGCTAAGTTGATCTTCAATAACTGTCGTAGCTACAATGGTGACAGTACAACTTATTACAAGAATGCTAATAAGTTGGAGAAGTTCTTTTGTTCCAAAGTTAGAGAAGTCCCAGAATACTCTGCGTTGGTTGATTGATTTATAGAGTAAATCTACACTGAATTGTATTATACTTTGTTCATTACTGTACATTAAAGTCGAGTTCTCCTGTTTTCTAAGCTGCTAATTCTTCTGGGTTCTCTTCGGCTTCTTGCTCCTTAAGAACTTTGATGATATCAGCTGTGACTTCGTTTTTGTAGATCTTGAAACCTTCAGCTTCAGTGACGGAACTCAATTGAACGTTATTTTCATCTAGTTTCTCTTCCATAACTTGTTTTAAAATCTTTAGGATCAATAGTTCGGCTTCCTTTAGGGTCAATGAACTGTGATATTTGTTTTGTAATTCGGCTTGGGCACCTTCTGAACCTGAACCAATGGCTTTAGCATCATATCTGTAGAAAGTACCGGATGGCTCAGTGTGATATAATTGTGGACCCTTTTCCTTATCGATACCAGCGATTAGTAAAGCGACACCAAATGGTCTTGACATCAAACGTTCTTCACCTGAGGCACCTTCACCGAATCTTAGGGCTAAATCTGCAACAGATTGGGTCAAACTCTCAATACCAATCTTCTCGTCGTAGTATAGGTTGTGATTCACAGAACTCACTCTAGCGTGGTCAATCATACTTCTAGCATCGGCAGTCAAACCAGACATGGCACAACCGACGTGTCTATCAATCTCGACGATTTTTTCAATGGAGGAGGATTCTAGCAAGGAAGAGGTGACTCTTTTCTCAACACCTAGCACAACACCTTCGGAGGTGGCAATCCCTATAGCAGTGGACCCTAGCTGTGCAGAACTGTTAGTAACGAGCTTCTTCATGGTGTCTCCGAAGGTGGGAAAGAACATACTTTGATGGCCTCTAGGGAGTATTCGACTTGGAACAAACGGCCCTCTGGGGAGAAGGTGCTCACACCACGATCGTATTCACTTCTTGTCAAGAACATTGCGCGGCGTTTGTGGGCAATTGAGCTGGATCTGTGTCTGTTTTGTTCCTCTGTAGTGGCAATAAATCACCAATGTCAAATTCCATAAAAAACGTTTTCGCGGAACTTTCACGGGTTTCCCTACCGAAGCGCAGATACGCGAATTTTTGATCTTTTTGTTTATGTTTACATCTCCATAATAGCTGTGAAGAGGCCTCAAAAGCGTGTGCAAAATGGCGAGCGAGGTTCAGGTGAGTTGCAGTCTTCTTCTGCTATGTGGTTATGTACTAACTTTTGGCAGGATGTTGTCCAGTTCGTGGACCCAAGCTCGATATCGGCCAGACAGGCGAGCTCACAGCCTTTGTGTTCCCAATGGCAGAAGACCAGACCATTCCCGTTGAGTGATATCAGGGACATACGGATCCAGGAGGGCTTGATCATCAAGGACTTGCTCTATGTGTTGCTGGGCCTTGAGGGCTTATACATCAAGTACTCTGATAAGTACGATCCTCAGATCGAGAAGCTGAAGAGACTGGGACCGGACTACAAGATCAATAAGCACTTGGATTCGAGTTTGAAAGACATCACCAAGAGAGTGGTACATTTGTCCAAGATGTTCTCGGCATTAACTACATTCACTGAACTATTCAATGTGGAGATCTATGGTAAAATCATCCAATCACTTGTTTATGAGATAAGGCAATTCTTGAAAACCTATGTCCAATTCATCAACAATCTAGAGCAGAGTTTCAATTTCAACAAAGATTTCTCACTGCGAACACTAGAACAGTCACTAAGGACCAACATAGCTTACAAGATGACACACCTATATGATATTGTGCTCACGATTTATGACGTCAATGACAAAAGGGGAAGAGAGACTAATGCGAGTGCATTTGATAACTTCATTCAGAACATAAGGCACGATTTGAAACACACTGGCTCAGTTGACCTACTATCGGACACTTCAATCCATAACATTGCCAAAGGTGGTATTGTGCTCAAAATCATTCAACAGAAACTAGATGATAACAGTGGTGATTTCAAGTCAAATGAGTTCCTCTCAGATCTATTTAATAAGGTCAGTCAACATTACATCACAATCCTAAACATTTGGATAACAAAAGGTGTGCTTAATGATCCTTACAATGAATTTTTCATCACCACCAATTTGGTTCACGATTTCAAAGTCAACAGTTTCAACTCAGAACAATACTGGGAGTCCAAATTTGTCATTAAGAAAGATGGTCTACCCAAACAGTTTCAAGATCGTGAAATACAAACAAAGGTGCTGTTAACTGGTAAGTTTCTAAACATCTTACAAGAATGTGGCATCACACTAGACACCTTCTCAGACAGTGAAGTGACTTCTTTGAACAGCTCAAACCTTTACCTAGTCTTAGAAGAGGCATATTCCATCGCCAACAAGTTTGTGATTGACTTATTTTTGAGGGGTTATGATTTAAGAAACATATTAAAGAAAATGGAACGCTATTACCTGTTAGATAACGCCTTAGATTTGTCTGACTTCATCAATCTAAGTTACAATGAATTCAAAAAGAACCACGAACAGGTGTCGATTTCAAGGCTCAATAGAAACTTTGATCTGGTGTTCAATGACGACCAAGATGGCAAGTCGAATGATTTGATATTCCAACTGTTGAATGTTACCATTGATAAGGAGCCAATTTACAACTACATTCTAGAAATCTTAAAAGTGGAAGCTATCGATGCCGAAACAGCCCTACATTCCAGCAATTTTGATTCACTGAAGACCCTGTTATCCAAGACACTGGATGTTGAAAAGGAAACGGGTAAAGACTCCAGATCCACTGAGAACTTGCGTGGTGTGAATTTCTTCAATCTTGACATCATACTACCATTTCCATTAAACTTGGTTGCCACCAGAACAATCATTATCCAATACCAACTTGTCTTTAGACACCTTGTCAATCTTCATTTCACTGATAAGCAATTGAATGACACCTGGCTTGAGATCAACAAGAACAAGATCTGGAAGTATAAGAAGTTTGAAAAGCCGATTCCAAAATGGATTTTGAGAGCTAGATCATTACACGACAGAATGAAAGATTTCTTCAAGATCTATTTCAGTTATTTGACTATTGACGTTGTTGATGCTAGCTGGAATCAATTCCTGGCTGACTTTGACAATGTCCAAGACTTCGAACAGATTTCTGCCAACTTACAATCATTTTTGAATACGGTTTTGAAGAACTCCATCTTATCCACTGAGAAGTTGATCAAAATCTTGAGCAGATTACTTCAAATTGTGAATGCTTATTGCTCGTTCTTGTTGTCCTTAAGAAAAGTGCTAATTCTATTGGATTTTGACCTATTTGAGAAATATGATGATAGATTAAAAGGTCAATCTTTTGATTACAACAAGAACCTAGAGAGAATGGAGAAGTTGAATACCTACCTGAACGAATATCTAGACAGCTTTAGTCAGCATTTGAATGGTTTCATAGAAGGTTTGAGATACTATGGTGAGATTGAGACACCAGCATTTATGATCCTTGCTAAAAGACTAGAACAGTCTTTCCCAAGCAAGATCGAAGAACAATGACTCTAATTAATTTAATGTTTAATGTTACGAACGATTCTACAATCCGTAGTCTATTAATAAAAGCATGTTATATTAAACAAACCACTGCCAGCCGTTTTGAAAGAAATCAAGTGCGTTCATTCCTTAAATTGTTGAGGTTTAATGGGAGTTTTTTGCTGACAGGACTTCATCAGTCACAGCTTGATCTCCCTTCTCAACTCCAGTGTATGATTGGACACCCGTATAAAGATCCTTCGAAACGACTTCGAGGTCAAGTGCGGCAAGTTTAGCTTTCTGTTCCTTGACCTGTAGATATCTAATAGCACAACCCAATAAGGCAGTGACTGTAGTTGTAGCAAGCATGGCTGCACAACCCTTGACATACTTAGGAGCAGTGGTAACTGAGTAGAACAAGATTGACCACCAAGCATTAACAGCACCACTGAACATATTCATTGAGGCCAAGACGATGGCCCTTTCTTGCAAGTCATCCTTCACCACCAGATTAGCCCAGGCAAAGAACGAGGCTTGACCAGCGTAGGAGATACCGCCCATATACTGAGCAGCAAATTGGACAGGATCGCTCAGTGGGTTAGCTAGGATCATTATAGCGGCAATGAACAAAGACAGAGCGGTGAAAAGGGCAACGTGCCAGTGGAATCTACCACCTGTGTGATCCACATAAAGAGCTGCACCAAAAGTAGCGACGATACCGACAGCATACATCCCCATTGGATAGTGGTTTCTTTGGTCAACTGTGTAGCCAAAATGTTTCAAGTAGATGGCGAACAAAGAGTTTGTACCAAATGATTCATTTTCACCACCAAAGACCCATAATAGTGAGAATAGGTACCAATGCCATCTACCAAAGACTCTTTTGAACACATCCCAACCGAAGTGGTGATCCATCTTTGGGTTCTTCACTCTGGTTCTAGCAAGTTCAATCTCCTCCTTGGTGAAGAACCACGACTTGCAAGTGTCTGGTGTATCTGGGAAGAAGACCAATGAATAGATTGACACCGGAACTGTGATCAGGAAATCAATGATGAATAGCCATCTCCACCCTGCCAGGCCCTTATAGTCATCCATGTTGTTATAAATAGCAGCTTGCATGAAGGAACTGAAGATGGAGCCTAATAAACCTGAGGATGTGAATAGAGCAGAACGTTTAGTCAATTCAGAGCTTTGAACCAATCCTGTGGCTGGATTAATGGTGTCTTCAGCATTGTACCAACTACCCAAGATCAAATGTGTACCACTGAAAGTGGAGCTTTCAAACAAAGCCTGGAAAAATCTAATAGCACAAATTTGCTTGTAATTGGTAACTTTGTATAGACCAAGAGTCAGCAAACCCCAGGAGAAGGAACAGAATGCTAGCCAGTATCTTGGTGGTAGCTTCAGAAGTATCAAGTTGTTTGGGATCATGCCAAGGATATAACCAACAGTGAACACGGAGTTGATGATGTTGTACTCGTTACCTTTCATCCCAAGATCTTCAGCCATACCAGACACATAAGCATTAGCCAGGTTGGTACGATCCAGATAGTTCACCCAGTAGTTCAGACAACAGAACACCAGCACAGAGCAGTCGATTTTGAATAACAACTTAGCTTCCTTTGGGTCTGCAGGGGGCTCACCCCACAGAAAGTTTCTCACTTTCTTAGGCACGTATAACAGGTCCACCATGATCTAAAAGTGATAACGCTAAATGGTGGATAGAATGGACTGTGAAGGTGGTTATCAGGGTGTTTAAGTATTCTCCGGGAATTCCTCCTCGAGAACAATAGTGTGATGTAACAATGTGCTCCAGTTATCTGGGAATGGGAAACGTTTTTAGAACCCCAACAACTGATAGAGCTTATCAGATGACGATCTTCAGAGCTTAGTGAGGTCAGTAAACGCAGCTGTAACTGTGAACTGGCGGCTGAATGAGAATTAAGCGCACTAAATGCAGTAGTGAGTAGATATGGGTATCCCTGTTATCTTATCGGTGGTTGCCACGGTGTATTTCTGGAGTTTTGTGCCAGTTTACTGCCAGCCTTTCATACGAGCCCATCAAGAAAAATCTATCTGTCAAAAATATTTGTGCATTTCTAAACGAGGAAGCCGAGCTCCGACCGGGAAAGTTTTGCGAGATCTCCGGAAGGGGGCAGGTGGAGACGTAGGCGGACAGGACAGAAGTCTAGGCAGCCCTAGTAATTCTAGGCAGAGATCCCTACAAACTGTGGAGTGATAAGCGCGTGTTACCCCAACAAGATAAGATCCCCAGATCAGACGTACCCGAAAAACAGGCCAGAATGGCTCAAAGTTCCCCTTGTTATATAAGCTGGCTAGTCTGGTTCTGACTTAGGGCTACTGGCTTGTTGCTCAGAAAGACAGTACCACCATATAGCAATGTCAATTGAGGAAATCGTCAAGAAGAAACTTGCAAAGAGAGATGCCAACTTCATCAAAGAGTGGCTCGTCCCTGAGGATAAACTCCCTGATGGACTGGATGTGTTGGACTTCCCTACCAAGTCAGGGTTTCTAAACGCCCAAGAGATTGAGATCACAGAGACACCAGCTGCCGGGATCCTGGAGAAGATCAAGACTAAAGATTGGACAGCTTATGAAGTGGCTTCTGCCTTTGGTCATAGAGCCACTATTGCACACCAGTTGACAAACTGTCTGTCGGAGGTGTTCTTCGAAGAGGGTCTTCAAACTGCTAAAGATCTGGATGAGTACTATCAAAAGACTGGGCAATTGAAAGGTCCATTGCACGGTTTGCCAATTTCACTAAAGGACAACATCAATGTGAAAGGGAAGGCATCTTCGATTGGTTATGTCGGTTATGCTTCTGATCCAGAAGAATTTGACTTCGATAGTGCTTCAGCGGAGATTCTACGTGAACAAGGCGCTGTCTTCTACGTAAAGACCAATGTTCCTGTTGCTATGATGATGCCAGAAACAGTGAACCATGTGTTCGGTTACACTTCCAACCCATTGAACAAGAATCAAACAGCAGGTGGTTCCAGTGGTGGTGAAGCTGCATTATTGGCATTGAAGGGCTCACCTGTCGGTCTGGGCTCTGATATTGGTGGTTCTATCCGTTTACCGACCGCTTTGAACAATTTATTTGGGATCAGACCTTCATTTGGAAGACTGCCTACTTATGGTACACGTTCTGGTTTGCCCGGGTTTGAAAGTGTCAATTCAGTTGGTGGCCCCATGTCTACTTCGTTGGAGTCTTTAACCGTGTATACCAAAGCTGTGCTTGATGGGAAGCCATGGTTGAAAGATCCAAAAGTTATGGAATTGCCATGGAAGGATGTTGAATTGCCAAAGAAGTTAAATATTGCCATTTTGAAGGATGATGGTGTCTTGAAACCATACCCTGCAATTTTCAGAGCGTTGGACTTGGTTGAAGAGAAGTTGAAAGCTGAGGGCCATGAGATTATTGATTGGGAGCCATTACATCATGAAGAACTAGGTGATATCGTGACAAAGTTCTTTATCAGCGATGGTGGTGTCCATGTTAAACAAGCTTGTGACTTGACTGGTGAAGAATTATATCCATATATGAAGATGTATGAAACAGCTAGGGACATCCCAGTCAGTGAATTATGGGACTTGCAAGCAAGAAGAACGAAATTGATGAAGGAATACCTGGATCATTGGTCTGCTTCAGCTAAGAAATTCAGTAATGGCAAGCCAGTGGACGCCATCATCTTACCAGGTACCCCATACTCTGGTTGTGGGAAGAATAAGTTTAGATACGTCGGTTATACTTCGGTCTATAACGCTTTGGACTATAGTGCTGGTATTATTCCAGTGTTGAGAGCCGACAAGAGCATTGATATCTTGGATGAGACTTATAATACACCAAGATCAGAGTTGGAGAAGCTTCATTTTGAAGAATATGACGCTGAAGAGGTTCATGGGGGTGCTGCCGCTGTTCAGATTGTTTGTGGGAGGTTGCAAGAGGAGAAGGTGTTTAAAATTATGGAGGTTGTGTCAAAGGCTGTGGACACTTATGGTTATTGGAAGCAGTGAAGCAGGTCTTCATCACTGCATCAGTGTATATGTAAGCACCAGATAGAATACATGATAATTTTACTTGATAAAACGTAGATTCATTAAAAACAAAACTTTCCAACATCGAAAGCAGACATAAAAAAACACGCGGTCATACTTGAAAGATAAAAACAATAAACCAAAGAACAACATAAGGAGGTGTGAGTGGGTATTTAAGAATGTGATAATAGTCCAAAGCCTATTTCTGTGGTGAAAATTCTCTAATGATGGCATCAATTGTCTTTAATGGGTATGCAGGACCATGTTCATGACACACTTCCAACCCTCTGATCTTATCCATGATGACATCGATCTCCAAATCTTCAGAGTCTTCTCTTTCATTTAAGTATTCCCATGTCTCGGTGATTGTTAATCTCTTTTGATCGTATGGAATGTCTGGGTTTGATAATTGATTGGAGGTCTTTAAAGGATGGAGGCCATTGTAAAAGTTTTCACCTAATGGGAATTGGAAAGTGGCATTGCCCTCTTGCTCTAGAGTGTTTAGATCTATACCAACAGGAAGATTGTTCCCATTTTCTAATAATAGCTTATTCTCAGTGGATATCACAATGTTTTGCTTCTTTAGCTCTTCTAATTGCTTCAATAGCAAGTTCTTATCACTTTCACTCTTGTTCAATTTCTCCTCCAACTCTTTCAACTTCATCTCCTTACGTTCTCTGAACGCTCTTTGTGCAGCTCTATTTTGAGCTTTTCTTCTATTAGCAATTTCCTTCTCGGTTAGCTTCTCTTCGTCTTGACTAGAATTTTGGTTGATGATCTGTATGTCGTTCTTGGAGTTCTGGTTGAAGATGGTGGTTGAAGGAGAGGACTTGTCAGAGCTGTTAGAACGCGTACCAAAGTCTCTAGCGAGGCCCACGTCTGGGATCTGTTGTGGTTGTGGATTCACTTGGTTAAAATTTGTAATCATGCTGTCGGAATTGTTGAATTCATGCTTCACTTCGCTCCCGTTGAGAATGTGGCCCTCTATGAAGTCACAGTCTTCCTTGTCGTTCAGGATCAAGTTCTCAGGAGTAAGCTTGTAGCCAGGATTGGCGTCGTTGGTATAGCCGTTGTAGGAACTCCAAGGAGAGTTGGCGTTGATATCAGCACTGCCTGGGCCACCAGGGCCGCCCAAAGGAGGCAGGTTTTCAGCGTATGTGTAGTTCATGTGTCGGGTGCGTATTATGGGAGCAGTACCAGAGCAATTTGTGAGATTGAGTGGGTGCTGGGTCCAGTTGTTCGTACCAGTTTGCACTTCCAAATGAGTGTGTAATGCTCAAAATTGGAAGAAACCAGAAAGTTCGATTAACGAGACCGCGAATATTTCCTCTTCAGGAATATGCCACAGCGGGAGGGGTCACCCTGCGGAGACTGCCGCACTCGGACTCTCCAAAGCTTAAAAGGGCGAGTTTCGGTTTTGGCACATAAATCGAAGGCTTCTAGAAGCTCGGTAGCTAAGCGATGAGGCCACTGATAATGCGACTTCTGGCGGGTCCTTCGCTCGGGAACTGCTGTGTTTTGCTGGTGGCCATAGTGGCAGTTGCTGATGGCTAGTTGGGTGGCAGATTTGGTGCTTGCTACTGCCCCTGGGCCGTGTCAATGGACTGATTCGTGTCTAATTGATACCCACTTGTCCATGTCTAATGTTTAAGCAAACGTTCGTTGCAGCATAATTTCAGATTCTGAACAAATTGAAACCCAACCTTCATATTGCGTCAGCTCCTTCTTGCTCTGCTCTTCCTTGAGAATGCCCACTAGCTATGACCACAGACTACTCCAGTGACCAGGAGCCGTACATGCCGGGATACACTCTCAACGAGCTGCGAGCTCTACATGCCTGTCAGTTATCTACAAGCATCCTCAGTGTCATATTTGGCACCGTGGGGCTGACACTCTGGCTGAGAATGGACAAGACGAGACGGATGGTGTTCAGACTACAGATATTCTTCTTCCTTATCAGTGCTGACTATTTAAAGGCCCTATGTCACTTGTGCTTTAATTCGATACGGCTCGCGCAGATACACACCCTAAACGATCCTAATTTCTTTCCAGAATACGACTTTTGTGACGGTTGGGGGTTCATGATCACACTGGCAACCTTCTATTCTGACTCCTTCATATTCTGTTTGACTATTCATAACGCAGTGATGATCTTTCTGCCCCAGTGGTCGAGGATATACAAGAGAAAAGTGATTTCATACGTCAATGTGATGCTAAACCTAAAAGATATGTTGTTATTCAGACGATCTCCACTCAAACATGATATGAAGACAAGAGGCGGTGAAGCTACGATGTTCATCAGTGAAGGTGGGTTGTTCCGGTATAGACATGAGTTATCTGCTTCTATTGCGCTATTGGGTATACTATGTTGTTCACTGGTCTTTGTCCACGGCGGCCATTATCAAATCATATACTCATGTGCAGTGCCTCAGCTGCCCGTTTGGAAAAGACTGATCAATAGTTGGCTTTTGAGATTCGCAAACATCCTCACAATTGTGGTCGTTTATACCGCCATCATCATCTTCTTATACCTCAAGTTCAAAAAGATCAATAAGGAAAAGGCAACCATCTACAGAGGCTCAACCCCACATGTGGAAAGAGACCCAGCGGATCCTAGACATCCATCAGTTGTTACTGGCGCTTTACAAAGGGAATTAATGGAGATTGCTAACAGCGAGTCAGAGAGAAAGATGGAAAGGGCCATGATTGAACTGAGAACCTTCATTGTGTACCCGCTTTGTTACTTGGTTGTGTGGGCTGCGCCTACTGCATCGCAGGTTTATTTCTACATTGACCCTGTTGAACCATCACAGCCCTTTTCACTGCGTTTGCTTGTTGCTCTGTCCCTTCCTATCAGTTGTACGATGGTCACCACGATCTTCCTAGTGCGCGAGAAGCCATGGAAAGGTACAGCTGCTCAATTGAAGAAAGCAGACACATACTATACAAGACGTCCTTCTGGTATCGTGGCGGAAAATGAGTTTCCTGAAGAGATGTATGAAAGAAGCACTGCAAGAACCCTCAATACGAGAAATGGTGTTCCAATGGAGGATGAATCTAGGTTTGGCACAGGCGACACCCTGACAGACTTTGAAACGGAGAAGAAAAGAAGACAAAGCTCTGATGGATCACATTCAAACAAGTCATTAACTTTGAGATCGTTCATGATTGGACTGGGTTTAAGACGGCAGTCAGCTTCACCAACAGCGTTAAGAACAACTAATGAAGCATCATCAGAGAGGGAAGCATCGAGAGATGAAGTTGGGGATGAAGCTGCGGCTAATGAAATTGACCAGAATCAATTAGAAGGATCTGAGGATGACTTCTTGGAGTTTTTGAGAAGGGGCCCTGTGTAAAAAGGTGCAATGTACTTACTACCAATCAAGCCTGGCTGGAGCTTTCGAACGATGACGTCTTAAGATACTTCACCAGTTGTTCCAAGTAGACCGTACCTGTAGAAGAGTGTTTTAAGATAATATGTATGTGTTAAAAGCTTATAGGTGGGACTAATTGCAAAATCCTATCATCACAAGTTTCCTCTGATCTCTAGGTATCCCAGTTGTTACAGGTACTGAGGTTCAATGATCATGGCTAAGAAACACGAAGTGTGTCTCCACTCATCAGTAACAGGCTGTTACTGGCCCCTGGGCTTTTACCTTGCCTAACACTACGCACATCTTTCATGACAGGTATTAACAGACCCCTTTCGCAGTACCTGTGTATTTGGTCCCATCAATTGGTACCCTCCAACTTTCCAAAGTTTTGTTTTGGACCGTTGATGTATTTACACACTCTGCATACAGTGGTCTTGTCAAAGGTTTGGAGCGGACTTGCAGCTTGTGCGAGTGCCGGAGTTTGTGTCATTCAACAACTTGGGGGAATACCCACTACTATGGTGCGGATTCCTGTACCCAAGCACACCACAAAAGAGCCAACATGACACCTTTGCAGCATGCATATGTAGGCAGTTGATGGCGATGAGCTGTGTTTTGGCACTTTCATGTGGGCCAGGCCACCGGGAGTTATTTATTTAACCGTTGTCATGGAAAATTTTTCTTCTCTAACTTGTTGAAGGCGCGAGTTTATGTACGATGCTGCAGGGTGATGCGTTGTTTTGATTTGGAAGTGGCTGCTAGAAAAGTAAACAAGTGTTTTGAGCAGCGAGGAATCACCCTAAATCCACTGCATACTGCTCTGGAACCTGTCTCATCTTGTTCGTTAGCTTCCCTTCCCACTGAGAACACATACTTCGCCCCCTGGGACTTTGTACCCACTGCTGCTCGTTGCTAGATAACGCACTTGATCTATCAAGCCTGGAAACGATTTACGATCTGGAAATTTGGTGTCCAGATCTGGACATAAACACAAAAGCCCCCATTTCTAGGGTAACGGTTTCCCAATACAGCATCGGGCATTCAAGGGTCGTCCAGGTCTGGCCAAATCATACGTTGGTACGTTGATAACTCCTGTAACCTTGGAAGCTTCGGAGCTTTTCCTGGCGGAGGGCGGACATAGATGAGTGCTCCGCTGGTGATGCACTGTAGCGTTGTTGCCTGTGTACCCTATAACAAACGAATCTCTTTAGAGTCAACCTGGGTCTTGATTCTGAGATCGCTCGTAAAGTCACAGCTAATTCAACCTCGTATTCCTGGTACATGCTGTCAATCAAATTGATCGGATCGATAATCCCAGATCCCAGATCCAACTCCCAAGACCAAAATCCAAGATCTTTATGACCTTGCTTTAGTCTGTCGTGCATGGTTTGTAAGAGATATCTACATCATACGTAAATAAATGTAAGGCTGTATTCATTTAAGCGCACAGGAGCTAAAATTGTACAGACTCTGAGTGGGATTCATTAATCATCAATTGGTGGTGTTGTTTTATGCAAATTTGAAGAAACCTTTGTAGTTCATTCAGCGCCAGAAGCCCAAATATGAACCTTGATAGCGATCTTGGTCTGATCAAAAGCTGTGCTGATCTCTGAATCTTCAACTAATGGGATGAAGCTGTTCTTTGTTTGGTTCTTCCAGTATAACTTCACTGTGGTCTTAGCGATGTCACATTCCAACCTTGTCAAGATCGACTCTCTTAACTCTTGTAAAGTGGTTGATCTCTTGACCTTCAAAGCAAAGATATCATCATGGGTGAAAACTTTGATCTTGACAAACTCTGAAGTAGCATCAGCAAGGGTTGTAGATGGAGCTGGAGCTGAGGTTTTTCTGCTTCTGACGGTGAATGATTGTCTGTTGCTGAACAATGGCTCTGTTGGGGAGTTCAACCATTCGGTGTAAACTTTCTCTTTACCTTCATGGATTGTTGGACTTGATGAAGAGCGTTCTGATCTCCGTGATTGTGTGTGCTGTTGCATGACTGGCGATTGCCAGACTGATGGCGAAGATGCAGATGAGACTGGAGTACTCAACTCACTGACTGAATTCGATCTTGAATAGCTTTGAAATGGTGTGACAGGAGCTGGTAATGGTGGAGTCATCGAAGTGGAGATCTTTAAGTTTTGTGGCTTTCTATGCTGTCTTGGTGGTGGGATCATTAATGGATCTTCTTCAACTTGTGGTTTAGCTTCTCTTTGCTTTGGTGCATGGAATTGAATTGGCTGGTCTAATGATGGTGATGATACTCTTTGTCTTGGTGAAACGTCTTCTTGGACAGCATGAGTGAATTCTTTCTCAACTGGTGATGCTTGTTTAACTGTAGATGATGAAGTATGGACAGTTTCCTTAGATGAATGAGTATCAATTGATTCATTTGAATGGCCATTGTTAACCTTTTTCATGACGGTAGGGAGTGGTTTCAACAGTTCTTCAATTTGTTCATTAGACATGGATTCTTCAGCGGCAACCTCCAAATCACCCAATCTTGGAGCTATCCAATCGTTGACAAGTTTGTGGTAGTCTAGTCTATGTTTATTCTGCACAATCTTGAAAATGTAGACATTCAGCACTTGACATCTTTGTAGTACGATTGATGATAGTGTTTGTAAGTCTGGTCTTGGGATTGGATCTGGGAAGCTTGGTAATGATGTGACGATTGGGTTGTTACTCTCTGAGTCAAAGTCTGGACTGGATCTCAACTTTTCAACAATGGAGCAATGCAATTTGTAGAAATCCTGGTAGTATCTGCACAGATATCTCTTTGTACCGTTGTTCATGGTGATGTCAACTCTGTACCAATAACGACCATTATGAGAGGATGCGTTTGTAACCAATGCAGTGACAGGGTATGCTTCTTTAACTTGGATGCCTGAGAATGAGTTGTTTGGTGAGTTGGCTCTTGATGTGTTGGAGCTAGCAGCTGATTGAAATGAGAAATGTTGTTCATCTTCAGAGACAATAGATGAGGCACTGGATGAGTATTTCTGAAGTGATCTCTTGGTTTCAATTGGTGAGACTATTCTTTGGGAAGTGAATGATGCCACAGAGGTGGTCTTCTTCTTTTCTTGAATCAGTGGTTCTTGGTCTTCACCTTCTCTGGTTGATAACCATTTCTCATCTAAGAGTTCATTTGATGGCTGATTGTTCAATCTCACAATTCTAACATAACTGGCTGGTATCAAACCAGGGTCAGAAATTCTACCAATTGGTTTCACCAGGATCCAACCATTACCTTTTCTCTCTAATAGTTTCAATGCTTCACCAACACCCAAAGTCAGTTCATTTTTGCTTTCAGCTTTGAAATGGAACTTGGTGATCAAGATGACAGAGTCTTGGTTTGAAGTTGATCTTGGAGTGTCTCTTTTGAGTAAAGGTTGGGATGATTCAGTGGAAGAGGCAGAGTATGGAATGGATGGGATTGGTGGGATGGAGGAATTATCATCCAGCCTTGGAGCTGAGATGCTGAGGTTTCTCATCGACTTTGATCTCGAGGACTTGAACATTTCGACTGAAGATTGAGAACAACGTTGAAGATGCAGGAGTCAAATGAGTACAAAAGTGGGAATGTTGGGAATGAAGAAAAGATAAAGGGCAATGAAGAAAAGATAAAGGGCAATGAAGGTGTGGGTGGGAAAGAGTTGATGATGTGTTGAAAAAAAAGGCTTTTCCAGAATTAGGCTATCCTGCTTCGATGATCTATTGTGGAATGTTGCAACTTTTATCTGCTTTGGGCAAGAAGGTGTATTTTTTCTTCAGGAATGTGGACAATCGCGTCTGTCAACGGTGGGGTGCAGTATTGAAGACACTGAACGACGGGCGAGTGGTGGTAAGTATGAGACCCTTTCGATAGAAGCGCAGCTGTTTGTCAACAGATTGAAAAATCAAGGACTTTGTTTATTTTTA
Organism: Taiozyma rabaulensis; assembly: GCA_030574855.1. Classification (NCBI taxonomy): domain Eukaryota; kingdom Fungi; phylum Ascomycota; class Saccharomycetes; order Phaffomycetales; family Wickerhamomycetaceae; genus Taiozyma; species Taiozyma rabaulensis. Next base: position 98,907 of record JAJMFP010000199.1, read on the forward strand.
AATGAACAAGGACCACCTTTGAACTCTGCCTTTTTTTTTTGTTTATTCCTCGAGGCTCCAGAGTTTGAATCTGCATAAACCTGTATGAACCTGCGATGCGCGAAAACACTTTTTGTTACCAGCTGCATAAACATGCGTCTCTTTCAAGAAGATAACCTGAGATACGGTTACCAGAATATGCAGGATCATGTAGAGCTGGGTGATTACTAAAAAAGCGTTCTTGGTACGATTTTGTATGGGGAGATAGGGAAAGTGCTGGTTTGGATACGTGTCCCAATGGTGGTTGTTTCCTGGTGTTTGAGCATATGCTTGTATATCAATCAGCTCTCCACCGGACCCCTTTGCGGGCCTGAAGCTGTCAAGGAACTTTTTTAGCTTTCTTTGTTGATGTCTCCATAAGCTTCTCTGAGACTCATGCCATGTAGGAATATTATGATCAGCCTATCATATGGTTATGGAGGTTAGAGTCTGTGCGTTAGAGCTTCAGTTCTTGTAGCTGTATTAGTCCCACTGTACATGTTGTTATGGTGGTCCCCTGTGATACTCCGGGGCAACTGTTCTGGGCCCAAGAACAGAGTTTCCTGGTAGTTTCCTCTTTCAGACGCTGTAGAGGCGTACGAAAGTCGACTCAAAGCCCTATGCAAGTTGTAAGCTGAATCAGTGGGCATACTTAAACTTCATTGAGCTTAGAGACTTCGGAAGCTTAATTCGCTGTAAATACTAAAGTTTAGCTGCTTATTTCATCTGAATCAGGAATCAGGATCCATGAAGTTGACATGATGACATGCTAGACAGTCTTCTCCAGTATGTTTGAGACTTAGCCGGTAAACCCTAATTCGATATCGAATGTTATACACTTCTGGGATTTCCCGACCATCCATGCTTGCCTGTTGGTACAAGAGCCTCAAATGACTTGTTTGTCACTTGTGGTCCAAGTAATTGGTCCACCTGTACGCAAAGAAACAAAGAATTGATTCTCCGAAGCTGGTGAAGGTCATAAATCACGAAGTCGTGACGCGCATCCATGACACGCTTCTCAGGTTCAGCAGTTTCACCCTATGCTAGGACTCAGAAGTAGGAAAGGCGAACCAGTGGCACCTCAATTTGATCGTCAGCGATTGGTGTTGTTACGTGGATACTCCGGGGTAACGATGCCGGCTTTTCTGTTTTGATATGTTTTCCGTTACTACAGTAGCTACGCGTTTTTGAAATATTTGGCTAAACCAAAAACGTGCCTACATGAAATAACATACGCTAACAACCTTTTTCATTTAACCACAACACAGGAAAGTTTCTAATCCCAGAAGGGAAATCCTAATTACGAACTTTTACGGGTTTGCTACAATGAGGCTCACTTGTTTTGAGAGAACAGAGCGTTGTCTGAGTCAGTTGAACAAACAACAATCAACAAAACGTTCTTCGTTCAGAAACGCGCATCAACACGAAAACTTTCCCCCCAGGCAAAGCACCGAGCAGCGCATACGCGTGCCCGCGATCCATGGCGACGCGTAAGCGGGATCCCTGATCTACCATAAAGCCTAACAGCCTACCACGGACCATACTTTGCAACCGGACTAACCCGTGACCACGCGTCTGATCCTCTGGGGATTCCCCAGGATACCCCAAATGAAGCTCGATGAAGTCGTACTATTGGTAACACACCAGACTGCGAGGACTGGAGTCTTGAAGGTCAGCTGTACTGCTAGCGTTCGTATTGTATGCTTTGTCACGCGCCCCGGCCAATGTGTCTCAGATGACAACGATAAGCATCACTGTTAAGTCCTGCTGCCTTAATAACTAGCGCATGTCTCAAGTGTGAGTCGTGCTAATGGCTCCGCACCTCAGGAACCAGGGACCAAGTCCAACAATTTGCCGTGGCTAGTTATGAGAACGTACGTTGTAACCAATCCAGTTCTCTATATTTTGTATATACATCAGTATCAGTTATTAATCTCTAGTAGTCTCTTGGTGTTGGCAGTACAGTAGTCTGCATAGTAACCTAACGTGTCTGGATCGTCTTTCAGCACTTTACCATCACCAATGTTGTCCCATTGTGAAGAGGATCTCTTTGTACCAACGACAATGGTCATACCTTTTGGCCAGGTGGCCAAGCTGATCTGGTCGTAGACTTTCTCTTCCTTAACTAAGAAATTGATCAATGTTTGGGCAACTTTTTCACCTTGATGGTAAGCACCACCTGCAGTCTTGACAATAGGCAGGTTGATAACGTCACCAATGACAAAGATGTTCGTTTGGCCCTTCATTAGCATTCTTTCGTCAACGATGACTTCACCAGCTTTCATTTCAATGGAGTCTTGGAACACAGGTAACAACGGCTCAATGTTGTTCTTGTGAGAATTACACCAGAAGTTCAGGTCAGCCTTAATGGTTTCACCAGTGGTTGTAATCAAATCACCTTCTTCGGTCTCTTTGGCAATTCTAGTGTTGAATTTCAATTCAACGCCAATCTCCTCCAAGTGAGTTCTCAATTGATCTTTCAAGTTCTTAGAGGCATAAACTTCAGGAGGTAGGAATGGATGAGGATGGATCAAGATCACATGTTTCTCTGGGTATTCGTCCTTGATTTCACCAGCGATCTCAATCCCTAGGGCACCGGCACCAATGACAGTGATGGTCTTAGCAGCTTCAACCTTTGGTTTGATCTGGTTCATCTCGTTGACGTAGTCTTCTTCTAAGTGGCCAACTGGGTCGAAAGGCCATGTTCTTCTTCTACCTGTGGAGAAGATGGCATAATCAAAGTCTAATTGTTTGATGGATTCGTCGTTTTCAGTATCAGCGTTCAATCTGTAGTTCAAACTATGGTTGTTGATGAAGGAGATACACTTCCCGTGGATGAAGTTCAAACTTAGACCATCGATAGCTTCATTTGGTTGTGATAGGACTTTTTGTTTAAACTCTTCGGAGTTGGATTCGACAGTGTCAAATTTTAAGTTGTAGTTCTCCACATTCAAGTATGAGGTCTTAGCAAAGTCCAAATCCAACAGGGCTTTAGGGATACCCAAAATGTTGATGAAACCGGCTCTTGGGTCAATCAGGTAGATTTTGATCTGTGTTGAAGGGTCCACCCTCTCGGTAGCTCTGTATTGTTTGATGAAGTACTTCAATGACGTCAACCCACCGAAAGAGCCACCGATGTAGACGATAGTGTGTGTTTTGGCCATGGTTTGGTGAAGAGGACTCTGAATTACCTGCTAGTTGGTGATGTGACGTCGAGTTCTTGGTTCCATTGAGGGGGTTCAACGGTTTTATATCAAGTTCTGTCGATCTCCTGGATGCAACAAGCAACTGGACACATAAAAAAGGGTGTACAAGCTGTAAAAACTGGCACGCACATAGCATCTGGGGCGGCTTTCACCTATAAAGTAACTCCCCGATGACACAAAATGGGCTAAAAGTCGCCAGGTACAATCTATACACTACACTCTGCTGTTGTATCGCCTTGACTTGCCACTGACCCCATCATAAACACCTCCTGGGGCGATTAGATCTTTTAGATAACTCTTACAGTTTCCCCCGACACAGAAAAAACAGGAAAACTGGACCCTTCTCTTTGGGAGTTGGACTAACGCCAAGAACACCATCTTGATTTCTCTCAGAGCGGCCTTGCAATTCGGCTTCAGGCTGTGGCACTTCTCGGATTTGCAACGGAGATTGCAGCCTGAACCGTCAGATTAGCTTCCGCTTCCGCATGCTAAACTAAAAAGCTTGGTGGAGAGACGGTAGTGATAGGCCTTACAAGTTACGGCACATCTATGGGTGAAGCATAGTCGCTGGCCGCCTGTAGATCCAGGGCCTAAAGAGATGATTCGCCCATGGCTTGCATGTCTTTATTTAGGCTGACTGGAGTACCGGTTCTAGACTGTCAGTGTCATAATTATATTACTACGTACGAGGTAAATTACCAACTAGATGTGTAACTTGATCCTCTAGCTATATTCATATATAGACGAATTACATTGGTTCAGTGTTCAGCTTACTGTAATTCATATATTGATCTGTGCATCGCATGATACCTATGGCCCGGTGTAAAAAGCGGCATTTTGACATCGTTTGTAAACAAGCTTTTCAAAAGCGGATGTCTACATCATTAAAGTGCACTAGTTAAAATTCTATATTTGTTAGAATAGAAAATTTTTTCAAACTCGTTTTAAAGCCTGGAAACCACTACCAGTAGAATCTTCGGCAAATTTGGTATGGTAAGGAAGCAGTACATCGTTGTGCTTTCCACCAAAAATTTGCGTAAGCGGCGCTTTCAAAATATGGGGCATTTTAGTAAAGCAGAGTTCGATAACGAGATTCCGTTTAAAATGTGTGATTTGACCCAGTTGCAGACGAAGAAAGACATATGAGAGATCAGGGTATTGAGATCTCAGTACACGAGCTCCAACACTACTGCAGTCTTCTGGAAGTACCATAATCTCAACGCAAAGGCTTGAGTTTATAACAATCGAGCGAATCGGGAAAATTCGCGGAAATCTTGATCGTTTCCATAGAAACAACACAGTCGCGACTTTTTTTCAAGGAAAAAAGTAAACAAAAAAACCACAAATTAAGTACCACTTAAACTTGAAACAGACTCGAAACAACTCTTAAACCACACGGTCAATCTTGCCACTGCTGCGCGTTTCCCGCTGTCATTCACAGTCACTCATTTCCACTCCTGACACAGCACAGCTATGTCCCAGGACAACTACTACAAGCGTCACAGAAGCGACAACAACGCTCCCTTATCCCAACTTGATTTGAATCAAATCCAGAATGTCAGTCATATTCCACAGCTATCTTCATCTATGAAAAGAACATCGGGAAGAGCATCTGCTAGACAATCAATGATCGGTGCCCCAAGAACCAACAACCCTGTCGCTAACAATGCCCACAAAAGAAGCTCAGTTGGCTTGAGCGAAATGGTCCAACAGAGTTCCATCAGAAGTTCCAACAGAAAGAGTCTTGCTGGCCCCAACTCCGTGCCAAGACCCAACCCTAGAAGCTCTTCATTGGGTATTGGCTCCTTTGGGAACAACAACAACAACAACAACTTTGGCTCATTATCACAATCAAAAGACCCACGCCCATTACGTGACAAGAACCACCAACTACTGCTCCAAAATGAGATCTACGAGTTCTTGACGGTTCAAAACTTTGAAAACGAGATGAAACACCCATTAACACAGAAATCTCTAAAGGCCCCAACTCAAAAAGACTTTGTTTTGATATTCCAATTCTTATACAAGAAAGTTGACCCAGGTTATAGATTCACAAAGAGCATAGAACATGAAGTGTACCACGTCTTGAGAAACCTGAAGTACCCTTACTTGGAAAGCATCAACAAATCACAGATATCCGCTGTCGGTGGTCAAAGTTGGCCTGTATTCCTAGGCGTGCTGCATTGGCTAGTCCAACTAGTGGGTAAAATTGAAGGTATCACCAATATTTACTCATCAAGAACATCACCGGAAGATCTAGCACGTCTACAACCTGAAGCTAATGAACTTGAATTGGAGAAGATCTTAGTGAACTACATTGTGAAGTCATACAATGCCTTCTTGAACAATATTGATGATTACTCAAACTTCTATGCCGAGATGGAACAAGATTACGCTGAATACAGTCAAGACATCGTTTCACAGACGTCAAAATTAGAAGAAGAGAACTTGAAGCTTAAAAAGATCCTAGAGAAACTCTTGACTGAAGCTAAGAGTCTGAATGTTGTTGAACAAAAGTCACAAGCTTTGGATAGCGATGTCTTCAAATTCCAAGCATACATTGAAACAATGCAAACTAGAAAAAAGAAGTGGGGTCCAGTCTTGGAGCAGATCAAACAAGAGATGGTCAACTCTGAGAATGAATTGAAAGAAACTGAAAAGGAAAAGACCACTATTCAAAAGCAAATGACTGAACAAGGTCTGACACCTACAGACATCGATAGAATGAACAACGAAAGGGATCGTGTTTCCAAAGCCATTGATGGTGTTAACCAAAAACTGAATGAGATTTCAAAGGTTGTCCACTCCAAAGAAATTGAAGCTCAACATGTTCATGATGAACTATCAGATGTCCTTAAGGAGTACAACTACAGTCTACACTCAATTGCTTCCACCTCAGTTGATATTGATGTCTCAGAGTTCGTTATTAGATTGGATAACTTGTTGAGTGAAGATCGTATTGGTTTGAGACAAGAAGAGTTGTTAGAAGGTCAAGATCTGAAGATGATACGTACCAACCTACAGAAGGCGAAGAATACGATAACCACAAAGATCCATCAACTCCAAGATGAGGGTATGAACATTCAAGAAAAGATTGATTCTGCCAGTGAATCCCTGAACGAAAAATCTGAACAAATAGAATCCCTAGAAGCCAAGCTATCAGCCATGAAGCTAGACTATGAAGAATTATATGAAACTATGACCAAAGAAGCCACTTCATACCACACTGAGATCGAAAAGTTTGAGATGGACATCAAATCATTGCAATCAACTTCCAAGCAAAATATGTCTCTATTAGAGCAAGAGTCTAGACTGATTGACGCTGAGTACGACACTTTGGTGAATCAAATTCGTCAAGAGAGAAAGATATTGAGAGCTAAAGCAGAAACTTTGATGAATGCCATTATCACTTTCAAATTGAATGTTCAAGGTTCATTGGAAGATCTGGAAAATATGGTTGTCAGCGAGTTAGAAAAGCAAAAAACTGAACAAGCAGTAGCTTAACGATTCAACTAATGGTCTAGGGTTTGATTTATAGGAGTTTATTTACTGTATTATATTGTGTTTGACAGTTATTAATGGATATGTGTTTTAATATTAATCTACTAAAGTTTCTATCGTAACAAAAGTTCATTAAAATTAAATATCAAAGGTCTCTAGATGCAACCTATCTATAACCCAATGCTATCACTTCTTCTTGTAGTACATCTTTTGGATCAATGGATGATGTTCTTTCAACTCTTTGTTCTTGTTAGAGTTGTATTCGACATAGGCCATATCTTCACCACCAGCCAAACTTGCCAATGAACCTGCAGTTCTTTGAGCCTTGACCTTCTTGTTATTACCACCTTTCGATCTCTTCATAACGTTGGAGCCTCTACCAACAGCGTCATCAGCATCATCACCAACTTCCAAACCAGCAGCATCTTCATTCTTCAATAGAACTTCCTGCAGTAGCTCTCTTCTCTCTCTAGCTGAGGAATATGCCAAGTTTGGTAAAGTTTCCATACCATGTAGATGGGTGATGACTTTGAAAGCGTAACCTTGATCAACTAAGAAGGCCTGTCTCTTCGTAGAGTAGTACATCTCCTGTGTGTCCTTGGAGACCAATGAGTAGAAGAAAGCATTGAAACCTTCATCGTTTCTTCTCTTAGCTCTTAGAATTCTACCCAATCTTTGAGCTTCTTGACGACGTGAACCATAATGAGATGAGATTTGAATCAAACAGGTGGCTTCTGGCAAATCAATTGAGGTATCACCGACTTTAGACAAGAAGATAGTGTTGACTTGGTCATTGTATTGGAAATTCTGCAAGATGTTCATACGTTCTTGTTGTGGAGTTGAACCGTAGATAAATGGTTTACCCAGTTTCAAAGCATACTCTTGCAAGGCATAGACGTTATCAGCAAAAACAATGATTTTATCACCACGCTGTTCATGGTAGTGAATCAAGAACTGACAAGCTTGGAACTTGGTTGGGTTCATGATGTATAACAACATTCTCTTTCTAGCACTTTCTCTCAGGTATTCTTGGTAAAATTCAGAGGTCATTGGGCACCAAACTTCAGCACATTGAACATTGGCGATGTGACCCTTTTGAGCCAAGTCCATCCAATTGGCTTCGTATAACTTTGGACCAATCAAGAAATTCAAATCACTAATCTTGTCATCTTCTCTGACCAATGTAGCTGTCAAACCTAACTTAGCATGAGCAGCAATTGTGGTGACGACCCTTCTAAACATAGCAGCTGGGACAACGTGCACTTCATCTAAAATAATGAAACCCCATTCTCTGGATGTTAAGAAGTCCATAACCTTTTGAGAGTCATGAGATCTATTTCTGGTGTTGGCCACCATTGAGTAAGTTGAAACGACTAGACCTGCTTCACTATGGAACATTTCTTTGTTATCTGATGTGAAAACGGCAACATTTTCAGGTTGGATTGTACACCATTGCAAGAACTGTTGTCTCCATTGCATGACAGACACTGAGGATGTACAAAGCACAATAACAGACTTTCTGATAGTACAAGCAGCAGTGATACCGACTAATGTTTTACCAGCACCACATGGCAAGACGATAATACCAGATCTGGCACGACCATTACCGAACATTTTACTCAATGATTTTTCTTGATAAGGTCTAATTTGTGTAGAAGGTTTCAAATCGATGTCTAGATCCGGATTTCTGGTATCATTACGGAAATCGTATTCTTCTAACACTGGATAGTCAATTTCTTGACATCTCTTCTTCACAATTTCAACTGATTCATTAGCAACTTCGAACGAATGAACAGCATCAATATCATCGTCATCATTGTCATCTTCTTCAGTGGCCTTCTCACCAACAACAGAGGCATAAATGTCTTCAACATTATCGCCACTGGCTTCACCATTAGGTTTGGTACCGGGTATCCTTAAATCACCTTTAACAGGAGCTTTATCTCTTGAGAACCCAGATTCAGTTGTGGTGGTTTCAGTGGAGTCAATTCTTAGCTTACCTAAAACAGGATCTTTTAGTAACATCTGTAGAATATCGGCTTGTGTACTTTCAACAAAGTATCTGTTATGTTTCAAAACCAATTTCACTTTACCATAAGAAACAGTAGCAGATTTAATGAAATGAATGATTGATGGCGCCACTGGAACTTTTGATAAACGATTTAGAACAGAAATGATATCGTCAGTTTCTAAACCAACAGAAACAGCAGCATAAAGTGAATAAGCTGTGATACGGTATTCATGAATATGACTTGGTCTCGAAATAGGTTCAGCAATTGTGACTAAGAAATCTTGTGCTTGTTCAGCCAAAGGTGAGAAACTTTCCAAGATAATTCTACCGTCACTTGGTGAAATCCAGATAGGTCTTGAAGCGTGGTCTGGTTTCAACTTTAGATAACTAAAATCATTCTTGTTGAACATCTTTGAAACAACATCTGGAACGTAATCAGCAGGGATATCATCGTAGCCAGAGAAAGCCGCAGCATCATCAGCAGACTGGGCCTCCTTCTTGTTGCCCTTTCTCATGATGGAAACCTTCTGCGGCTTCTTTGCTGAGTATTCATCATCTAGCTCTTCATCTTCGAAACTGGTGTTTGTGGAGTCTGAGAAGTCCTCTTCGTCGTCATAAGCGTAGTCCTTTTTAGTGCCAGCACGTAAAGACATGTCTCAGAGGATGCAACGAATCAAAAACCAACCGGGAGCAGCTGATTTTGTGATGTTCAAGGCAATGGTTTGGTAAATCCAATGGCAAATTGATTTCTAATTTTCAGTACTAAATAAACATCCGGACACCATCAAGATTTGAGATTTCGCGAAAGTTGCGGATTTTGATTTTAAGGCCGAGCCGAGATTTATGGCTGGAGCTTGATAAAGTGTGGCACATGAAGTGGATAAAGTGACGAGCTTTTGCTGCCATTGTGAGAAATATGAGAGCATTGCAGAGCTAGAAACGTTCTGTGTTTCTTCGAGACTACTTAAACTCACTGGTTACGCTCTGAGTATCCTCAGGACAGTGATACAAGGCTCATATACAATGAAGTTGCTCAGTATCTCCACACTCTCAGCACTGGCTGCCTATGTTGCCTGCGATGGACAGTTCAAATCAAGACCAGACTTGACAGTTCCCAAGTGGAATATCTCATCCAACTACAAAGGGGAAGACCTGGCTCCAGGATACGTCTTTGTGACCCCATACTCTGCCTCCAACGCTGGTCTGGATGTTGCTGTTGATCAGCCAGGTGCTTACATCTACGACAACAATGGTGATTTGGTCTGGTCCAGCTTTGCCTACTTCGGTGGTATTTCATTAAACTTCCAAGCTGCGGAAGTTGACGGAAAGAGTGTTCTCTATGCTTTCGAGGGCCAATTCAGCTCAAGAGGTGGTCACGGTTATGGTCATATTAAGCTGCTAGATAATCACTATCAGCCATACAAAGAGATCAGAGGTGGTAACCATCAATTCATCGATATTCATGAGTTCCATTTGGTCGAAGATAACACCAAAGGCTTGATTGAGAGTTATACTCCAGTTGAAACTGACCTGTCTGATTACAATGATGGCGATGACAGAAGAAAATGGATTGTCAATGCTCATTTCCAAGAACTTGATATTGAGACCAATGGATTGATCTTTGAATGGGAATCCTTGGACCACGTCTCCCCAAAGCACTCAAACATCACTTTGACAAGCAATAAAGCAGGTGATGGTTACAGTTCAGCTTCAGCTTGGGATTACTTCCACATCAATTCTGTTGACAAAAATGGTGATGGTGATTATCTGATCAGTGCTAGACACACTTCAACCATTTACAAGATCAGTGGTAAGACTGGTGAACTCTTATGGAGACTATCCACTTCTGGTGAAGGTGACTTGGAAATTGTTGGTGAAGAGAAGTTCACCCTTGGTTATCAGCATCACGCTAGATTCTTGGAGAAAGTTGATGATGACACTGAGATCATCTCATTCTTTGACAACAATGCCTACAGTGTCGGTCACTCAGACCCAGAAGCTTCAGACCCAAGTGACCTATCCAGTGGTAAGATTATCAAAGTGAACAATAAACTGAAAACCGTTGAACTATTGCAGCAGTTCAACCCTCCAAACGAACACCCATTATCTGCTAAATCTCAAGGATCTTTCCAATCTTTACCTAACGGTAACAAGTTGATAAACTGGGGGTCTGCAGGTGCCATCACCGAGTACAACAGTGACGGAGAGATCTTATTCTTTGCCAAGCTAGACTCTGAAGGTAGAGGCCCATATGTCCAAAGTTACAGAGCATTCAAATTTGAATGGGAGGGCCATTCGCCTGAAGACATAGCTGTTTTCCAGGAGACCAAAGGTGAAGACACAGTCGTCTATATTAGCTGGAATGGTGACACTGTTACCAAACAATGGGAAATCATTGATGCTAAATCTGGTGATATAATTGAGACTTTTGACAAGACAGGCTTTGAGACTCAATACACTATTAAGGATTACGTTGGTCCTCTAGAGGTTAATGCTCGTGATGCTCGAGGCTCTCTATTGAAAAGTACAGCCAAAGAACTGCCAGAACACCCATTCAAACTAGATTACTTCGATTGGAGACAATTTGCCCTGTTGAACAACTAATTGCAAATAGCTGGACTACTCAATACATCTTAGAACTGAACTTTATTGTAACAATCTAGATATTAAATTAATGCTAAAAACACAAGCAAACGAAAACTCCTCTAACTATATTAACATGCAGGCAAAGCTGCACCACTCTAGTCGGCGAACTTGTAAGAACCTGAAGCCAAAGTGATGGAACCACCTCTGTAAGAACCTCTTTTCATTTTGTTCTTGTTCTTGGTGAAATCTTTACCTCTAACAGCACCCAATCTTTCATTGGCTTTTTCACCCCAAGTACCGGCAGCACCTTTGTATGTGTTGTCTTGTAAGGCAGAAGCTTCAAATGAGATCTTGGATCTGTCTATTCTGGAGAAGTGCTTACGTTGACCTGGTTTTAGTTCTTCTTCAGGTTGTGGGGATGAAGTAGCTGGGGAAGCTGATGATGCAGTGGTGGATGAGGTGGTTTCTGAAGTTTTTTGCTTCTTGGTTGGTTGTTTCTTTTCTTCTTCTTCATCGTCTGATGAGTCTGAGTCTGATGAAGAGTCTGATGATGAAGAGTCTGATGAGGATTCAGAGTCTGAACGAGCTCTCTTTTTGGAGTCCTTTTCTTCTTCTTTTTCATCTTCAGATTCAGAATCAGAACTGTCGCTGTCGCTTGAGTCTGAGGAGTCTGAAGAATCTGAGGAAGATGAAGATGAAGATGAAGCTGAAGATGAATCTGAATCTGAATCTGAGTCTGAGTCTGAATCGGAGTCACTGTCACTTGATGAGCTATCAGAGTCAGAGCTTGAAGAAGAGTCACTGTCTGAAGATTCTTCTTTCTTCTCTTCTTCCTTGTCTTCGGATTCTGATTCGGAGTCACTTGAGTCACTAGAGTCACTTGAGTCACTAGAGTCTGAGGAATCTGAGCTTGATGAAGAGGAAGAGGAAGAGGAAGAGGATGATGATGATGATGATGATGATGATGATGATGAGGAGGAGGATTCTTTCTTTTCTTCTTCTTCATCTTCAGATTCGGAATCACTGGATGAAGAGTCAGAGTCAGAGTCAGAGCTAGATGAGCTGGAGTCACTGTCACTATCGCTGTCAGCTGATTCTTCCTTCTTTTCCACCAACAAGTCTTCTAGTTTAGCATCTTCACTTGATAGAGCTAAATCTTTCTTCTTAGCTTCTTTCTCTAGCTTAGAGGCAGCGCCTTCAAAACCTTCACGTTTCAAGTAGCCAGCGACCAAAGACAACACTTTTTCTTGGGAAACCATCGTTGCAATTCACGGAAACAGCCGGGAGTTCGTCGTATCTTTCTGTCAAAGTATACGTAGAAAAATTTATATGCCATTTTTTCCAATCTGAAAAATTTCCATTTTTTTTTCTTTTCTCTTCCATTTCAGGACTCTGGTCCGGGCCGCACTTTTCGGATAAATCAAATTGTTCCTCGGATAAATACGCGAGGCTACAGAGAGGGGTACAGAAGGGCATTAGCATTTATGGGTCATCTGTGGATCTGTTAGCCAGAATTTATAATCACAGCTTGCTTCTCTGGGCGTATTTGTTGAGCAGCTCCATACCGGAAAGGTTTTTGTAGTTCTCCCTGAACACCCTGTCGTATTCTTTCTTGCTTAGCTTGTAGTTCTGTGCCTGGGAGCCATCGTTCTTGATATATTTGTTCAAACCATTGATGAAAACCTCCAATGTGTCATCTGGTTGTTCCATGTGGACTAAATGGGTGCCACCTTTGATATAGACACTTTCAACTGTTGGAATCAGGCTGTTTGCCTCGTTAATGGCTTCCTCTGTGTTCCATTTCCCACTAGCACCGATGACATGAATGACAGGGACAGGAACCATAGATAGGACGTCTCTACCGGACTTGTTCCACTGTTTGATTGAAGATAGGTAGCAGATCAGCTGTTGCTCCTTGGAACATTTGGAACTGGCTCTCCCGTCTCTGTGGATGATCTTCTCGGCCTCAAAGAAATCCTTCTTGATCTGTGGGTGGACAGCATTGTAGAAACTTCTCTTACCAAAGTGTGTGTCGAAATCAGCTTCATCCTTGAACTCAGATCTTATGAGCTTCCCCACCAAAGGCATTCTCTTCTTGACAAAAATCAACCCTTTTTCATAGTCATTAGGTGTCACCGGTTCCACAGCGATGGCGAATTTGAACAGTAATGGAGCAACAGTAGTGGCATATAGAGTCTGGAAACCACCCATAGAATGGCCAATCAGCACGTTATCACCAGGGAGTCTCAGGGACTTCGCCACTTGGATAATATCATGTGAACCCTCTCTCCAATCGAACTCCCAGCCTAATTTCCCATCGTTCTCAACGGCACTTTCACCATGATTCACCAAGTCCATCGCGACGCAGTTGACTAGTTGCCAGGATAGTTCTGGGTGCGCTTCTGAAAAGGCAAATAGCTTATCAATGTGGTACTTCCAAATGGCCTTGTTCATCCCAGTACCAGCAAGGAAGTACAGGTTCACCTGTTTTCTGGTCTGGTCTTTGAATTCGTTCCTTATTCTGTAATGGTCAAAGACAATGGAGAGCGATGCCCCAGTAGGAATGGTGGAGTGCAGGCAGAAACGCGGGAAGTCAGCTTCAATGACCTTCGTGTACTTGTCGTAGAGTCTGTTCATCTTGTATAGAGTCTTTAATGAGATAAGGAACTTATCTGGAGTGCTCACACGGGGTTTGCTCTCGCTTTTATACTTTGTGGAGCAGTCCCACTTCTCCTCTGAAAGTGACCGCGATTATTTCTCGCTGTATCCTAAAAGCGCAGTGCTTGGGGCCGAGGAACAGGCTAAAGAGCCTTCAGCGAGTGGCACGCAGACGTGGGGACATGAAGGAACATTGTAATTTGTGCCTATAGACTTTACAGGCTCATGCGTTCTATTACAGAAAGGGTAGCGTTGGCCGGCATTGTTCTTCTTTCGGCCCATCTCTGAACAATGATTCGGCTAATCTAGTCTACCCCAGACTCCAGGCTACCACAACCCCACCAAGGTAGAATTGATCAATTGTACACCCGAATTACTGTAAGGGCAGAGCTTAAACCAAGAAGAATACCTACAGTGCCTGTCCAAAGCCCGTGTCATTGGTAACTTAATCTCTAGGCCAGCAGTGCATGATCGTGCTGGAGGTCCAGACAGTACAAAGGTCACATTAACATAATTGGACAAGTCGTTCACATCATTAAACTAAATACTCAAGATCATGGAGAGTCCGGTTCACTGGCCGTCCTCACATCTTCATCTTCATCTTCATCTTCCGTCCTAGCAGCATCGTCGTCGTCTATCGTACTGGCCTTCTCCATCTTCTCATCCTCACTTTCTTCAACTTCTGTTTCCACTTCAACGTCAGTCTCATCACCAGTTTCATCTTTGCTTGCCTCGTGTAACTTCTCACCGAATGTCAGCTTCTGTCTTGGTAATGATGCAAGTGAACGACTTGGAGAGGCTAGAGTTGGTTTGAACGATTGTGGAGAAGATAAAGACATCAGTGTCTCAATGGCATCAGCTTCTGGATTATTCTGGGAATTCAGTGGCGACTGATCGAGTTTCAAAGATGGAAGCGGCTTGTGGTTGATCTTCTTCTTTGGTGAACGACTCTTGGAGATGGCCCTGAGGAATGCAGTATTGGCTGAACCATCGTCATTTATGCTTCTATCATTGTATCTGTTAAAGTTGGGAGCCTCTACTCTTCTGTTAGGTGATATTTGGATCTTGGACACTTTGGAAGGTGAGGTCTTGGATGATTTCATGGATGGAGAGGTCAATAAACTGCCTTTGATACCATTTGTTGACTTCTCTTCTTGCTTCATATTCTTCTCTAGCTCATCCAACGATTGATTGCTCCAGCCATGCTGGAGTTTGACCATAGCATAACTTAGTCTTGTCTTTAAAGTTGATGATATTTGTCTTATTGGTGGTTTGTCATCATCATCTTTCTGGTTGAAGTTAGATGGTGATTTCAATGGAGAGTTATCACCTATGAGGTCTGGTCTAACACCATGACGGCCGACTGAATGTGGTGTTATCGGAACATTGGATAGTTTGCTATGTCTATTCGAGTTGTCAAAAGGGGTACCAGGTGGCAGGGTTGTTTCATTGTTCTGAGCTGTTGGTGACTGGTTGATCAATTGGGCCAATTTCCGACTGGAAGGAGGTGTCTTTGGTGAGTGTTCATTACCAGCGTTAGAGGAAGACACACTCAGTGCCCTTTGTTTAGACCTTGCTGGTCGTTCAGGAGTGATAGGCTGTGATGGTGATGTTGATTCCTCTTTGTGTTTAGTCTTATCATCAACATGGCTGGCTTCAGGTTTAGCAGCAGCTGTCTCTTTATCAGACATCTTAGCTTATCTTATAGGGGTGGGATGTGAATGTGAAGGATGGTCTGTTGAATAATGGCGAAATTTCTGACTCCTGAATCGTTGATCTTCGATATCTGAGGATGAACGCTGGTTGTTTGTTGGCCGTTGAATTTTTGATGCACAACACGCCCCTTTCAATTTGGGACAAAAATAATACGGTCAATAAAGAGCAACCACAGCAATGACGTAGTGCTTATGTTCTCAGAGCAAGCAGAAGTTTGGGAGTGGTGATAGATGACGCACAGGGGAGCGTCTCGGAGTGATGTTTTTATTGGGTCCGATAAAGGGATATGGCGTTGGCTGCCTCTGTTTTGGTCGCTTTTTTTTGTTTTGGTTTCCCTGGAAAATTTTTACCTCAAACTGACAATTTCTGGCTCAAAATAAAAATGAACGCGAAAATAGCACACTAAAATTTAAGCGGGAATAGGAACTGGAGTAACGCGAAAAATGCACCAGGAACAGAGACCTAAATTTTCTCGAAACAATAACATCACCTGCAGGATGAAATTTGAGGGGTTGATTCTATTGGATTATGAGCACTGTTAGCTGTTCATTGAGCAACAGATAGAGAACAGTTCGTCATTCATCAGATGGTGGAACCCTTCACAATCTTGGTATATATTTTCTCCATATCGGCACGGTGACGTCTGACCCATTCATGTCTAAAGCAATCGTCAATACTGAACCGTTTTTCGATGTCAACTCTCAACAAGTTCTTAACAAAGTCTTGTGCTGTTGGGGAAATAGTCTTCCAGTGGTCAGAGCCTAAATTCAACCTCCCAGACTTTGCATTTCTGATGATATTGATTTCATTACCATCACCATAGAACGGGGAGATACCAGTCAACATTATATGGACTATAACGCCCAATGACCACACATCACACTTAAAGTCATACCCCTTTCTTGAAGTTGAGGATGCAGTACCAAGGATCCCTGTCTTTAAGTGGTCTGGAATCTTTGTGTGTTCGAAACCCACCTCAGGAGCACAGTATTCTGGAGTACCGACTGTAGTGAACATTCTTCTCTTTGTGGATGACACAGACTTAGCTATCCCAAAGTCAGCTAGGACCAATTTAGTGAAGGGATCTGAGTTGGATTCTAGTAGGATATTGTCTAGTTTCAAGTCACGATGGACAACACTGTTGTGATGAAGATACTCAAGGGCCTTCATGATTTGAAATGTCTTCACTAATGCCTCTGATTCTGAGATGGAGTTCAAGATATCACCTTTGGTCAAATATGAGAATAGATCGCCACCAGAAATCCTTTAGTAGCTGTTAGCAAACTGATAGTCAAAGGCAAAAAGTCTT
>JAJMFP010000200.1:0-115314 GCA_030574855.1 Taiozyma rabaulensis
GTTCTGAAATTCTGCCCCCAAATCTACTTTTTTTTTTATACCTTTTTCTTTACTTTCACCTTTTACCTACTTTTTACTTGACACTACTATGATTACTTTTTACACTTGTTATATGATACATTAAATTTATATGAATAAACATTATTGATCTGAAAAAAAAACCGCGCGAGCTATTTTTTTGCCACTTTAATAGACTAACCTGGTAAATGTGGCCACCAATAGACATGATTCTTTATTTACAAGTGAATTAAAGAGTTTTTGATGGAGTTATTATGCATTAATTAATTTCCGAGTGGGAACTTTGCAAATCTTGAATCATCTTCTTTATAAACTCCCCGAGGTTGAACATAACTGTATCCTCTAGGTTTGAAGATTGCAACCAGTGCATTCTTGAAGATATTGTTGAAAGTGTAAGGGTTCTTTGTGATTGATTTAGTGTTTTTCAGAAACTCTCTGGTGGTCTGTTGCGTAGAGACCAGATAAATATGGTATCCCAATAGTAATGTTGGATATAGAAACAAGATATTCCCCAGTATCCCATTGAACAGACTCATAGGGTTATGTTTCAAGCCCTGGATAAAGGTCAAGCCATGTGATCTTTGGTGATGGAATAGATGAAAGTATGATAGCCCTGAAAGATAGGCGGTAGTGAAACTGGTGAACAGTAGGAACATGAAGAAATAACGATAGTTTCTTTCACCGACACAATTGTTCAACCATATGCAATGATGATCGTGTATGCTTATACATTGGTCGCATTTGGCACAATGGAATGAACGAGGCATTCTCCAGTCACGACATGTATGACAGTACTTGATCTCAACTTGTCTATCGTCACCCGAGGGAAGCGTTATGCTGTTGAAGTATTCATTTGGAATATTGTAGGGGTCTTCTGTTAGATGGATGTTTCTTGGGATTACCTGTGGTTCTTGTTAGTCCAGAGCTCTTATCAATATCGACACCAAACGATACTTACACCAGCATCAGAAGTTGCAGCCTTTATAAAAGAAGATACCGTGATCAGCCAGCTGTAAATAAATAGTATCACAGAGGCAGTACCGATGTTGTTCCAGCACCAAGAAGCTCTAAAGTTGTATTAGTATTTGATCACCACCAAAAGTATTAGTAAACACATACTCAAATACACAGAACAGAACCATTGCCAGCACAGCCACAAAGGTAGTAAAGAAACTGATTGGTCTTCCTCTATTGACTCTCAGACGACCACCAAATAGGAAGAAAAGCTTTTCACTGCCCCAGACCTGATAGTTTCTCTTGATCTCATCTGTTGGTGTACCTGGTATCGTGATAGCCCATCTCAGCACTCTTTGAGCCAATGTGCTTCGTTGGAATTTCTCCTGAGTCGAGCTGAGTGTGCTCTGGTCCTCCTGTCGTATTTTTTGGCGCTGATGGCACTCATTTGATGGCATTTTTGTGGCGTCTTTTGTTTGAGATAACCTGGAGATTTGGCATAAAAAAGATGTTTACATTTTTGAGATGAGCCAGGATCAAGTCAGGGTAACAAGATAGTGAAGCCTGTTTGAATTATTTTATTATTGGCCGTAGGCGGGATTTTTTGATAGATTTAGGCATACACGGAGCCCTCAAACACCCAAATAGACACACCTGATCTTTTGGACCAACTTGAAACGTTTTTATAGCCTCAATTCACCGGCAGCTAGACTAGTCCCGATTTCTACAGTGCTCAAATTTTTCCATATACAAAACGAAAATGAAAAATTGACGTAAGACCATCTCAGATCTCACAGCTCTCAGAAATGTCCGACGCCACCGTTGCCACCCACATCTGCGCTGCCCCAGACTGTGGCAAAGAAACCACCTCCTCCCTGAAATGTCCCCTGTGTCTGAAGCAGGGCCTGACCTCAGTCTTCTGCACCCAGAGCTGCTTCAAGCGTTGTTGGGGCCTGCATAAAGGTATCCACAAGAAAGACGGCGTGGACTCCTACAACCCGTTCCCAGACTTCCCATACACTGGCTCTGTGAGACCTGCATACCCTCTGTCTCCAAGAAGAGAAGTCCCAGACCACATCGAGAAACCAGACTATGCTGGTAACGGTCAACCAGTCTCTGAACATGTCAATGATAGAACTGGTAAGATCATCATCAACACCAAAGAGGAAATCGATATGATCAGAAAAGTCGCTGAATGGGGTAGAGAAATTCTGGATATTGCTGCTGCTGCTTTGAAACCTGGTGTCACCACTGATGAAATCGATGAAATCGTCCACAATGAAGCCATCAAGAGAGACTCATATCCATCTCCATTAAACTACTACAACTTCCCAAAATCCGTGTGTCTGTCCATCAATGAAACCATCTGTCATGGTATCCCAGATAAGAGACCACTACAAGACGGTGATATCGTTAACATTGATATCTCACTATACCACAAGGGTTTCCATGCTGATCTAAACGAAACATACTACGTCGGTACTCCATCAAAAGACGCTATTAACGTTGTTGAAACTGCCAGAGAATGTCTAGACTTAGCCATTGCTGCCTGTAAACCAGGTGTTGCCTTCAGATCACTAGGTGACATTATCGAAAAACATGCCAAATCCAAAAACTGCTCCGTTGTCAGAACTTACTGTGGTCACGGTGTCGGTAAACTATTCCACTGTGCTCCTCAAGTTGCCCACTACGGCCGTAACAAGTCCCCAGGCATCATGAAACCAGGTATGGTCTTCACCGTGGAACCAATGATCAACGCTGGTGGTTACAAAGACATCTCATGGCCGGATGACTGGACCTCAGTCACTGCTGATGGTAAACTAAGTGCTCAATTCGAACACGAACTGCTGATCACTGAAACTGGTGTTGAAGTCTTGAGTGCTAGAAACCCTAACAGTCCTGGTGGCCCAGTTGCCAGAAAATAGAACGCATTGAACAGTAATGAATATAGATGATCAACAGCACTTGTGTTTTGTAGACTCTAATTTGAATAATCGTAAAGTAATTCAGGTTTGAATCATTACGCTAGCTCCCTGTGAATATGGGTTGCTCCGACGAGATGACTACTGCCTTGAAGGGACTAGTAGCCTTGAAGGGACTAACACCGACACGGGGACTAGCGCACCGTTTAGGAGACTGACACTACCTCCAATTCCCGGTTAGGACTTCATCACCGCCATAGAGTCTAGAGACTATCCCCGCTAAAGATTAGACTAACGCCGCTTCTGAGACTTGTGCTGTTCACTGGGACTCAGACCGCTCTACAGAGGCCAAGGCTAGCGCCGACCGAGACTAGACTCCCAAGACTTCCGCTGAAAAGACCGCCCCATAGACTTTCTCCGACACACAGACTACCGATGGGAAGACTAATCACTAGCCCTGGATTCTTTCACAATCCAATTCAAGACTAGTCCCCCAATAACCCCGACTTGGGCCTTAGGTTTTAAGACGAGACTAATCCCGATTGTGGACTAGACCATCTTCTCAGGTTCAATGTAGAGATCTCACATCATTGAAGAGAATTCAAGGTAAATGAAAACAGCTAACTTCGAGCTAATCTGAGATCTCAATGGTGGAATAGTCTAATATGAGCCAGTAATATTTGCTGTATATATTCTCTTCTGTACGTCTACACGTTACACGTTTATGTCTATCATGTTGCGTCCCCGTACCAAAAACCGGGATACCCGCGAATTTTCACTACACGCGCGCGTCGAAAAAAAGTTAAGTAAATTTCGATGAGATCAAGAAGGCGTCAATAGAAGAAAGCATAGTTAATTGTCAGGTCAAATGTCTTCTTCATTGCAATTGCTAAACCCTAAAGCCGAGTCTTTAAGAAGGGCCGCTGCTCTTCAGGTCAACACCGCTGCTGCCCAGGGTCTACAGCAAGTTTTGGAAACCAATTTGGGGCCAAAAGGTACATTGAAAATGTTAGTTGATGGTGCTGGTAATATCAAATTGACTAAGGATGGAAAAGTGTTGCTAAGTGAGATGCAGATCCAGAACCCAACTGCTGTCATGATTGCCAGAGCTGCTTCTGCCCAAGATGAAATCTCCGGTGATGGTACAACCACTGTTGTCTTATTAGTTGGTGAACTATTGAAACAAGCTGAAAGATTCATCTCTGAAGGTGTCCATCCAAGAATCATAACAGATGGTTTTGAAATCGCTAGAAAGTCTACTTTGAAATACCTAGATGAATACAAAATCAAGAAAGACATAGATCGTGAACTGTTATTACAAGTTGCCAGATCTTCATTAGCCACAAAAGTTAACAACGAAGTTGCCGAAGTCCTAACACCAATCGTCACCGATGCTGTTCTGAACGTCAAGAGCGAGAAATCGCTGGACTTACACATGGTTGAGATCATGCAGATGCAACACGAATCACCAAAGAATACACAATTCATCAAAGGTTTAGTCTTGGATCACGGTGCTAGACATCCAGATATGCCAAAAGTGGTCAACAACGCCTACGTCTTGATCTTGAACGTGTCATTGGAATACGAAAAGACCGAAGTCAACTCCAGTTTCTTCTACTCATCAGCTGAACAAAGAGATAAGTTGGTTCAAAGTGAAAGAAAATTCGTTGATGAAAAGTTGAAGAAAATCGTCGATCTAAAGAATGAAGTTTGTGGTTTGAACTCAGATAAGGGTTTCGTCATCATAAATCAAAAGGGTATTGACCCAATGTCCCTAGATATCCTTGCGAAACACAACATCTTAGCTTTAAGAAGAGCCAAAAGACGTAACATGGAAAGATTACAACTGGTCACCGGTGGTGAAGCTCAAAACTCCGTCGATGATTTGACCCCAGATGTCTTAGGTTACTCTGGTTTAGTATATGAAGAAACCATTGGTGAAGAGAAGTTCACATATGTCACAGAAAACAAAGATCCAAAATCTGTCACCATTTTGATCAAAGGTGCCACTAACCACGCCCTAAACCAAACCAAAGATGCCGTCAGAGATGGTCTAAGGGCTGTTGCTAATGTTATCAAGGATGAAGCCGTTGTTCCAGGTGCTGGTTCATTCTTTATCAGTGCTTCAGACTATTTGAACAAAAACTTGTCACTTCTATCCAAGGGCCGTACCAAAACAGGTATCCAAGCCTTCTCAGAAGCTTTGTTAGTCATTCCAAAGACTCTGGTCAAGAACTCTGGTTATGATGCTCTAGATGTTGTCTCCACATGTCAAGATGAACTTGAAGAAGGTCGTATAATTGGTATCGACTTGAACTCTGGTGATTCTTGTGATCCAACCATCGAAGGTATTTGGGATTCATTCAGAGTATTGAGAAACGCCATCACTTCTGCTGTTGGTATCGCCAGTAACTTGCTATTATGTGATGAATTGTTGAAAGCTGGTCGTTCATCTTTGAAAGAAGGCGGTGGTGCTGGTGGTATGCCTCCAATGCCTGGTCAATAGGTTTAATGATAGAATAAACATGTATCTAGAAAACGTTTGACTGTAGAGGAGCGGAAAATATTTGTAGCTGGATTAAAGGATCTGTCTCTGCAAGGAGTTGAATCGAACAGATCAAAATGATCTGTGATTGATTAAGGACAGCAGCTTTACATGTACCACCCCAAAATCCCCTGCTGAGTGTACTCAGATTTCCGCGGAAGGATATCGTTTATGACTGCAGTATTCGTTTTAGCCGTTTGTAGGACTTGCCGTTCGTCGTCTATTTGTCTATCTAATCATGACAAAGCAAGAGGCTAGTTATATGCCAGTCCATGTACATCGCACCCATACAAAGGGTGTGCAGTGTGCATTTGCCAATTATCATCCACCAATTCAGTGGCAACTCTTGAGCGTATAGGGGATAGGTAGAGTTATGCCTGGACATAACCGTGCGGCTATGAATCAACCAGCGTATGCATAACCTTGAGCTCTGCCGTGGATTTGCAGAGTGGTTTGAAAGAAGTGCAGTACGTATTATTCGAGAATCGAGAGCAAGCACGAGACCCTATATCGGAATCTCGTACTGCCTAGTGCAAACCTTATGGTGTTTGTGTGGGGGTAAGACTCAAGAGAGATAAGTGTAGTAGCGTGATGCCAATTGGACAGATAACACACCTCGTGTCTGATCGGGATGGTGACTATCTAGGCCTGTTCGCAGCTTTAGCAGTGACAGCTTACTGGCAGCACAATTTACGATTACACCCACAAGTGCTCAGACGCAGCTGGCCGTCTTGTCCACAATCACCCTGGCACCACTCGGATCGTCAAGTGGAGGCAGCACACCACAGAAGGACCCTTATATGTATTAATCATCAGAAATCACCGACGGGCTTTGGAGTTACGGCGTGGATTTCCTGATTAGTTAGCAAGCTGTGTTGGCAGCTGCATTGTAAAAAAAGCTTTTCATTTAACCGGGAGGGGACAGATGCAGGACAAACCGGAACTAATTTCAGAGAAAGCAGCACTATTTTGGCTGTCAGCAATTGAGTTTAGAGTTCGGAAGACAGTCCAATACGAGGCTTCCAGGCAGCTTCTAGAAGGAACTCCGGCCTCCGACTTCTAGGGCAGAATTTAGTTAAAAGCTAGCGGTTGCCATGTCGTGGCCACAGCGACCCGGGGGAATCTGAGCTTGTGAGCTTCTTTTCCAGAGAGAGAGAGATAAGCAGCAATGCTCCCCACCGGCTGGCAAAAGGAGCCAGAGTCAGACACAGAGATAGCTCTTGGTGCCTGGTGCTTGGATCATGCCAGTTTTCAAATCTCCTCCGGGCTGCCGTTCTGACCCAGAGAGGAGTCAGATTTTACTGCGTCGTTCGGTTTTCGGTTAAATAAAAATTCACCCACTTGGATCGATGATCAGCAATCTTCTCGAACACTCAAACAGGACATTTCGCAGAATTTAGGTTTTTGAAACACAATATACGAGCAGGACATGCTGCCCACACCGCAGAAGATCCATTTTATGGTTTGATGCTAAAAATACGAGAGTCTATAGCAGGCTATAACGACAGGTTGTAGTTTAGTGAATCACCGGAAGGCGCCATCACTTTGATCATTCATCACCCGCTGTGTGCCTGACCGCTAATAGTACAATGCATTAGCCTTGTATACATCAGATACTGTTATCGTCCGGTAAAGTATTGCGTCTACTTTTGATAGCTGAGACATAGACATGGCCCCCTCAAAAGTGAACTCCCTCACGGCGAGGTTGGCAATCTGGATTCATATCAGATTCAAACCCAATCCAGAGCCAACGGGACGGTTTGTCCAGGACATCTGTACGTTTTTCCGATGTGAAATTTATCTACCGCAAAACCAGGAAACACGAGCTTGACAGGTCATGCGGGCTCTTGCGCCGAGCTGCAGCAGCTTGAAGAATCGGGCTAAAATTGGTAAAGAGGATCAGCATCGGGAGGGACAAATTCTGAAATGGAGCCAACTCCAATCAGTGGTGGGTGAACGGTGAACCTCTAAAAGTAGTGCGATCGTGATATGCGATCGAGTGGAGAATAAATCTCTAGGGGATCAATCCGTGTCACTCCAGAGACAACTTACAAGAAGAGACCACAGAGAAATCTACCTAGCAGGAGATCTAGGACGCAGTGGACTTTAACAACCACGACATGAGCTGAGATTGGAGCTGGGCTTGCCTCACAGAGGCTATCGCAACAATAAACTAGCGTCTGAGCTCTCTGTATTGAAGACAAGCTGCATTTGGCCCTCTTGTTTGATAGGTAGGCACCACTGCTTTCCCAGCAGGAGTCAGATCTCAAAGTCATTTTACCGAAATTCCGATGACTGTTCCATGCGTCACAGAAGCACAAATAGGCTTTTTTCCTGCAGTGACATGCGTCTTCTGAGACATGACGAGGTACTTTTTTGGGTTCTGGCACTTCGACGTAATGAGGTAGCCTGAGACAAAACACCTCAGAATCTTGGCCAAGAGTTTGACCAAATCGGCACAGGCGATGTGGTTCGACCGGTTCTAACTGAGATTCAGTTGAACCGCGGATCAACTGGACAGTTGGGGCTACTTGGAGCTGTCTTGCGGTGGTTGGTGGCCTGTTTTTTCTGTGTTTGCTACGGAGAGTTGAAACCGGGATAAGCTAGTTGTCTAGAGGGATCGAACCAGATCAGACATTCACTCGTTGCAAGTGTCACCGTTGCAGATCAAAGAATAAATGTCCTTTCTATGTCGTTTTGACAGGTTCTTTTAGGGCCGATCCCTGGAGTTAAGATCCGACAAATGACAGCTCCTTTAAAGCGTACAGGTAGCAGCGTAACGTCACTCTAGAAGCTCTAAAAGGCTCATCGGAAATGCAATCTAAGGGTGATTTGCGGTGCTCACGCAGACTTATCAGACCAATTCGATAGCCATGGTAGATCTATAGGCGTTGAATTAATTATCTCTGACACAACTCTTGATCCCGGGTGACGTAAACTCCCGGGAAGTGCCATCAAGGTTGGCTTCATGATTACCTACGTTTCGTAAATCAATGATATTGACCACGTATTCAGTTTGGATGTAACAGCACTCCTGAGGGGACTGAGGAGATTTGTACATTGATGAAGCAGCATACAGACATTATGTTAAATGATTGTCTGCTCCATATGCAGAGATAAACAGTCTAAGAATATGCTCAATTGAAAATTTACACTGGTCTTCATGATGGACAAAACTCATTTTTGGCCCCTAAATTATATGACATCGAACAATTAAGGTAAAAGGGACGAAAGACTTGCCGTTAGTTCTACCAATACAATTGAGTTAATATTCAGACTGGCTATCTTTCCTCATGAGGGTGCACTTCAATCATTCTCTTTGAAGCTACATCACCGAATTAGCCCCATATCAATTCGCTTAATTCCTCTTTCACGAAGAACAGGTTTAGCAGACCCAGTATACTGAAGACGGCTAAGCCGAACTTGAGAAGTCAAGCAGTGCAGAAGGGATAGCCATGAAGGCTGTGAGTTAGATCGTCAATCATGTCTTCTAGAGCCAAAAGTCGCATAAACTGAGGTAGATGTGATCAATTGTAGTTGCTTCGGAGGAAGTTGCTTCGGAGGAAGTCGCTCTAACACCGAAACCGCGTGTATAATGTATTGGTACAACAGGTGCCTGACTGAAAAAAATATACCTGAAGATCACTCAGCCACCTCAAGCGTCGAAGCCCCCAAATAATTGAGATACAGAGTTTCGTGACAGCGTTATGAGTAAGCGCACAGAAACCAGAAAACGAACAGACAAAGCCGGAGAAGCACCGGATCAGTCAGCATCAACTAAAGATTACAATATGAAACCCTGAAACTGCCACATTGTCCACCACCATGCTTCGCTAAACATCAAACAGGGACACGGAAGCTGGTGGCTGTCCCGTATTTGCAGTGTTGCTGCATATCCGGTTTTCGACGCACAAGATCATACAGCAAGGAACATATCAATGCAGATGGATGCAGGAGAACGGCTTCTGGAAGACCATATGGAACACTACGAGGAAAATGGAAGATGCATGGACGATTGGGCAATGCCAATATACTTGGATGTGGACAGGGCCGAACCTGGGACCTTTCATACCGTACGAAAGTTGGGTCTTTGTAGTTGTTGAAGTATGGGGACTTGGTTCTGTAAGATTGGACAAAACCGTTGAGATTAAATCTCTCAGCCTGTAGCGTACGGTGTACCAGAAAGCCCACTTTAACAGTCAGGCCTGTCATAGAAGGGTCCAGCATAACCTGCCATCAAAGCACGATTGGTAAAAGCAATCCGGAAATAGCCACGGAATCCATTTCGATTAAATGCAGCAAGGAATATTCTTCTAGAACGCCAAAAGTTCACAAAGAATTAGAGAATCGTACATGAATCGCCAGTTTGAGGTTAATTGGAAGTTCAGCATCAGATATCCCTCGTACACTAGCACACCTACACCGAGGAAAGCATTGTTCTGAAACAATGCCCACTCGTACGCGCGTTGTTTCATTTGACAATTGAACTGTAGGCTTGTTTCTGATTAGCCGTTTTATTGATCAGTGTGTTAAACAAAGCGAACATTACTGCAAGGGAAAACGTAGTACTAATTTGTGAGGCCTAACATTCGTTGCGGAAATTCCACTCTGGGTTGGAAGGTCAAACTTTACTTGAATTGCATCATGTCCAGATTCATCTACGGAGCTTTGATTGAAACCGTGTCTAAATACGCCTTGAGCCTCAAAGAGCTGGTTAGCTCTGTTCAATTAATTGAATACCATATTGAAACCCAGCCTGAAAGGGAAGCCAAAGAGGTGCCAATGACTATATTTAGTACATTGGTGTAACTATGATCTCAAGCTTTCCCAGCTCTACTAATGGTTTAGTTGTTCATTGTGGAAATGGCTTATGTAAAAAGTTTAGAGAGGCTGAACTTGCGTGTAAGAAAATACATCATGACCAAGGCATAACGGGTACTTCCGTGGGTATAGGGACCATTCGTAAAGTACATGAGGCCTCCCAGTAGGCATAGAACTTCTGTTTCTTTGCAGTGGGTAGAGGTAGAGTATCACATCAAGCTTGAGCTTGGCCAAAAGTAGAAAATGCGCTATGTAATTAAGTGTCTGTGCATCGGGTTCACTCAAAGCTCAAAGACTCAAAACCACGTTGAGAACAAGCGACAAATATGTGGTATAGTCTAATTAGTCTAAACTCTCACTGCAATATGACAGGATATCCTTTATGATTTCAATCTCAAGGTCGCATCAGCAGGAGGACTAAAAGCTTCCAGAATTCTTCAACAGGAACGTCATTGGACAAGTATCGAATTAGTCCTTGTCTCGGCTGACTTCCACTAGATCGACCAGATCATTACAGATACAGGGGACGAACTCAGATTCTTGAAGCATGGACTACCTCCCTAATGCAGAGAACTTCCACGCATGATAGACCATCTGAACATAGGATAACGACTAACTAAATTTAGAGCTCCGGCTGTTCCTGTGCTCGGTTGCAAAGGATCTCTGTCATCTGGCCGCAAATCGGAGTCATCTCACTAGCGATAAGGTCATCGAGGGGCCAATTTCCGACGAGGCCAGTGATCAGCGATCTGAAATCGGCCGAAGCGCAACAAGTGGCCACAGGACAGCAGCCAGAATAAGCGAGAGACAAAGTGGCAAAGCAGCGAAAAGGGGAGGTTGCAAAAACCAACTAGAGAGGGGATCCAATTGGAGGCTTTTTGCTCCAAGTGGCGCTGTCCGCACCGTTCAGTGTCGCTTTTTTTAGTGGGAAGCTGGATTTGTCCGGAATCGCTTACGTTCACTTTTTAGCCCCAGCGACATGATTTGTCCATTTTTAGTTTCGGTCATGCATGTCCCAAAGCTTAAAATACGTGCAGGGACTTGCAGAAACCTTTCAAACCATCAAAGAATCCACATACAGATTCTGGCATGGTGATACATTTCAGAGCCCTTTTCTTTTAAGCGTAGTTAGAGTCCTGTATTCACAGATCAAACTTTATTTGAAGTAGCATAGATATAAATACGCGGGCTTTTTCCCCTTTGTTGCAAACCTCGAACCATACTTTTGTACCCATTCACACATAATCTTTGCTGCTTATTGTTAAGGTCCCATACATACACACTTATACCCTTTGCTACACAATAGATCACGCGTCTACCCTCACCTGCTGGTATCCACTGCTTCTGCTTCTGCTTTATAACCTTCGCTAAACCTCATACACATATTCAAGATGAACCAAGATAACATGAACTTACCATGGACCAATCCATCTGCCGCCTCTGATGCTGAGCTATTCCAACAACAACAACAACAGCAACAACAACAACAACAACAACAATCACAACACCCAAGAGCTGCTCAAGGTCTAGAAAACAACATGAATTACTGGGCTCACAACCAACCGGCCGTTCCAATGTACAACCAACAATTGGGTGACTTTGCCACATACACTCCACAACCTCAACACAACTACCATGATGGCTCATCCAATTCCTCCAGCATCTCATCAGAAAACTCATACAAACACGATGAAACTTCTTCTGTCTCCTCCACCCACTCTCCAATCTCCCCCAACTCTCCAGGCTACGTTTACAATGACAACAACGCTAACAACTACAAGGCTTTCAACTCCAAGGTGAACAAAGACAGCTCTGTCAAGACCAAGAGATCTAGAATGGGCTGTTTGACTTGTCGTAACAGAAAGAAGAGATGTTGTGAAACCAGACCAAAATGTACCGAGTGTGCTAGATTGGGTTTGAGTTGTACTTGGCCAGCTCCAGGTACCGAACACAGAAACAGACCAAGAAACTCTAGAATACTCGATGGTATGCACTACGATGCCTTCTATGGTCACATAAAGATCCTAAGGGGTATTGTTGAGCACAAGATTGATGTTTAATTAGCCTCGTTTTAATGCTGGTCTTTATAAAGGTACAATTTCATGATGTCGGTTTGGTTTCTTCAGTTCGTTGCAATATACTCATTGGTATTCACTTAATTATTTAATCATTATATAATCATTTTCTATACAGTTCACTCACGATCAGTCCCTTTGTAGTAGTCTTTGCAAACAACTTGAAATTTGGCGTGGAAAATAATTATTTTGAGCCTTGTCGTGAGTCTGCCAATTTCGTACGGGTACTGCTCTAATAGGCAATATTCGCGATTTTTTTTCTGCTCCACTAGCCAGAGATCATGAGGAAAAAAACTGTGAAATAGGCCTATCATCCCACTAAAGGACACAATCACAGACGATTTCAGGAGACACAGGTGCCTTGTTTTGGCATATTCCACTGCTATAGCATCGAAACTTCACTTTTGCCACTTTTTTCCGCTTTCAGAGTGCTTTGCTGCGGCGTTTACTGGTGGTGCTGGAAACCGCATAGAGGTCTAGATCCACCTATTGTTCCAACAAAGACCCACAGATAAAGGCTCCAAGGGCCCTGAACCCACACAGATAGACTGCCACAATGAGAGTGACGCCCACCACACGACAGCTCATATGGGCTCTTCCCATCCTCATCGTTGTCTTCGCCCTCATACCACCGGTGCTCTCGGCTCTGTTCAGCCAGAAGACTCCGTCTGTGAGGACATTGGACGCTAAGACCAGAGAACAGAGACCCAACAGCGTGGCCAATGCCCGGAGAACATACAGAGACAGCAACAACCAGCTCATACGCCAGGAGAAGAAGGCCAACAACCTCCAACAAGAACACCAACGCCCCATTCAAAGCTACCAGATTACGAACCTTCTGCTCGCTTCTGACATCGAAGGTGGCCTACATGCATTGAACAGAGAGACTGGCGAGCTGATATGGTCACTGGAGACTGAACAACCGCTTGTGGAGATCTCATCCAACTTCTCATACGATCAGCCGAAAGAGGGTTCAAAGTCAGAGAAGCCCGATGAAAACTTGGTCTGGATCGTGGAACCATATGGCGATGGGAACTTGTACTTCTTCAACACTGAGTTTGGCCTGAACAAGCTGCCAATCTCCATTACACAGCTGGTCTCAAAGAGTCCTTTTGCATTGACTGACGATGATAAAGTCTACACTGGTGTCAGAAAGTCATCATTATACACTATTGATCTTCTCACTGGTCAAATCGTTTCTGCTTATGGTCCAGGCTGTACAACAACTGAAGCATTCTGTGACAAGGAGACGTTTGAATCTCAGAATAGAATAATGGTAGGGAAGACCACTTACGAGTTGTCCATTCATTCCAAGAACAACTTATCATGGAACGTTAGTTATTCAACTTGGGGTCCAAACAACATTGATAGCGATCTGGCTTTACAGAATACATTCCCATTAGATGGCACATACGTTGCTCCATTCCATGACAGTACCCTGCTGGCTATTGATATCAACTCCAGAATTGCCAAGTGGGTCAGCCAACTGCCCAACACCATCGTCAATGTCTTTGATATTCTGAATGATTACAAGAGCGGTAACTCCTACACCAAATCCTACATCACGATCCCACATCCACTAAAGCCTCCACATGGGTTCAATGCTGATGAAGAGACCCTAGCCACATACCTGGATGTCACAAGCAACGGTTCCTGGTACGCTATGTCCAATGAGTTCTATCCATCATTGGTGAAGTCAGCTCCAGCCTCAAGATTCTCACTGAGTGAAAGGTACCGTACCCATCATCAACTAAGAAACAAAGAAGAGTTCAACGCTGCCATTGTGGGTGTCCATATCCCTAGTGAAGCTGGTGATGGTTATGGTGAGAAGGCCACTATCGGTTACCCAACAAGTTTGCCAGAACCTTATCCAAACCATCTGATTGATGGTCGTCCAATTATCCACAGAACGGATGAGATTCACGATTATGACCCTCCTTCACCATCAGAATGGGTTGGTCTACCATCACCATCTACTACTCCATTGTTACAAATTGATCCGAGTCCAAGAAGCACTGGGTTCTTCGATACTGTGTTTGGGAAGTTCCTTTTCAGATGTATTGAAAACTTGTTCATGGTGTTGATCACTGGGTTGGTTATCTATGTCTTCATCAAATTGAATTGGATCCCATCTTTGAATGCAATGTTGAAGAGAAACGGTCTTGAACTGAAAGAAGTTGAGATTGAACCAGTGACTATCATAACTGAGACAAACGTCAAGCCTGTTGAGGCAGTTGTTGAAACTGAAGAAGTGAAACCGAAGAAGGAAGTGAAGATCGTTGAACCACCTGAAGAGGAAAAGATGTCAACTGAGAATAACAACAATGGTGTTAAGAAGAGAAAGAGGGGCTCTAGAGGCGGTAAGAAGAACAAGAAGAACGTTGAGATTGAGAAAATTGAAGAGATACCATTGAATAGTGACTCTACTTTAGTGGACAAGCCAATTGTTCCAAAAGTTTCAGGTCTTACCTTATCAGATGACATTCTGGGTTACGGCTCTTACGGTACTGTTGTTTTCAAAGGTACTTTCCAAAAGAGAGATGTCGCAGTCAAGAGAATGTTGATTGACTTCTATGATGTTGCTAGCCATGAAATCAACTTGTTGACAGAGAGTGACGACCATCCAAACGTTATCAGATACTTCTACAGCGAGACAAGTGATAAGTTTCTTTACATTGCCTTAGAGTTATGCTCAGCCAGTTTAGAAGATGTGATTGAGAAACCAGAAGAACACAGAGATTTGACCAAACTAATGGATCCCGTCAATGTCCTTGAACAAATTGCTGAAGGTTTACACCACCTGCATTCCTTGAAGATTGTCCATCGTGATATCAAGCCACAGAACATCCTTGTTGCTCCACCAAAGAAGCTAAAGACCAGAGACGAACAATTCTCACCAGTGAGAATCTTGATTTCAGATTTTGGGTTGTGTAAAAGATTGGAAGCTGATGAAAGTTCTTTCAAAGCCACTACTCAACATGCTGCTGGTACTTCAGGCTGGAGAGCCCCAGAGCTTTTATTGGACAGTTCGAACACCATGTACAATTCCACCTCTTTCAACAGTGACCACTCATTCACAAACAACACATCTTCCAATTCTATTGCGGAACCATTAGCTTATGATGTCTTATCCAACAGAAAATTGACCAGAGCCATTGATATCTTTTCATTAGGTTGCTGCTTCTACTACATCTTGACAAACGGTGGTCATCCATTCGGTGATAGATATCTGAGAGAAGGTAATGTGATCAAGAATGAGTACTCGTTGGAGTTATTGGACATCCTACCTGAAAACAACATTGAAGCCAAAGATTTGATCTCCAAGATGATTACGAGAAACCCAAAGTCAAGACCAAACACATTACAAGTGTTGAAACATCCATTCTTTTGGTCCAATGCTAAGAAACTGGAGTTCTTGTTGAAAGTCAGTGATAGATTTGAAATTGAAAGAAGGGACCCACCTAGTGAATTGCTGCTAGAGTTAGAATCAGTTGCTCCAAACGTATTAGATGATGATTGGTGTGTTAGGTTTGATAAGACCTTCATGGACAACTTGGGTAAATATAGAAAGTACCACCCAGATAGATTGATGGATCTTTTAAGAGCTTTGAGAAACAAATATCATCATTTCAATGACCTCCCTGATGACTTAATGGCAAAGATGAGTCCATTACCTGATGGATTCTATAATTACTTCAACAGAAAGTTCCCAAACATGCTGATGGAAATTTATAAAGTTGTTGAAGAGCATTTGAGTGATGATCCAGTTCTTGAACTATTCTTCTAGAAAATTTGATATTGATGACAAGCCATGCTTTACCTGTTAATGAATTAATGAATACCTTATTATGAATTGATCTGTGTAAGCCTTAGGATATCCCATCTCTTGAAACTTCAAGCGGAAGAAGTATTCAGGCTTGTGCTGTTTTTAGAAATGTAGAAACCAAAGAACCATAAAACGCACGAACTGGGCCCGACCAGTCCATCATTACTCACAAGTGTTTCTGATCATGTCAGGCTCGTAAAGGTGACGTGCCTAGGAGCATTTTGTCTCCAACTCATCAAAAGTTCAATTCATAACTGTCAGGCGTAAAAGCTTAAAAAATAGCCAACCGACTGAACCACATCTAAAATGAGAGTTGAGCGATGAGGGAAAAGCACAATTCCCAATCACAACGGGAGATTAGGTCTCCAGACCAAAAGTGAGGGACCACCAGTTTATTTAACCAGGGATCGTGGGAATTAGTACCACAGAATTTGAGGCCCAAAATCTGTCACAGGTCGGACTTTCTGTCCTTTCATCCAAATGTCTGATTCTATTTTGGGACCCAAAGGGTGAGAATGCACAAGCTTTGGCGTCGTAAAACAAAAATCCCGCTCAATTGGACATACCCTTTCCTCAATTGCCTTCAGATTGATTCTCCTCTCGTTTTGTTTCGAGGTGTTCTGGTCGGGTTCTAGATTGGAGCTCCTCAGATCTATAATCGTTTGACTTTGACCCACGACTCTTAAGCTGACCTGCTTGAGCTTTACCATGCAGTTCCAGTAGCACCGCTAGTGTAGACATACCAAGTTGAAAGGACACGGACCACATAAATTTGTTCTGGAATTTTTAGCCATAATGCATGTGCAAGCGCTATCTGCAAAATGTGCTAAAAAATGTATCACTTCAAAAAAGCCATCAAAGGAAAAGACTGGGACATCTGCAAAAATCAACTGATTGTCCGGTGGTTAGATGCAAGAGGTGCCAGGAATCCATCAGAATATGTAACTTCACTCATGGGGTTATGCAAGTCGGCATATTCTAGAACCCAAGTTCTCTGTTGGAGACAGGGCAAAGATCAGCTCTTGACAGGAATCAAGCCCGCTTTCCGTGAGAAAGGACAATTGAAGTGGGTATAATTCCGACAGTGCAAAAAGCTCTGAGAAAATTGGATACAACGATATGTCCCTTGGTGTTGAGCTGGTCCTAAGTCAACAAGATCCTAGTTCTAACACAAATTCTCGCAACAAGCAGCTCAAAAGAATGGGGAGAAGACCACGCCAACAGAAACATTCAGACCACGGTTAAACGTTCAACGACTAATCCAAACAAAGAGCCATGTGTGTGGGTTAATTCGCTTTCAGTTGTGATTGATGTTTCACGTTCTATCTTGAAGGCACCCCTGCTTTTTGTCCCAAATTGACGTACACATGTAAAACACGTAAAATTGAAAGAAGGCTTGAGACCACAGCACAAACAAGGACATCAGGAAGGACATTTGACTCAAAAATTGGCCCATTACTAGAGCAGAACGAAGGAACCACCCGTATAGACCTGCATATAAGTATGGCTAGGCGTTTTAGGTAGTCTTGAAGCACACTAAAATTTGAACAAGCCATCGCTAAAAACACAATGAAGACAGAATTTCACCCTCTCAGCGCTCAAAGCATCGCATAAGCCAGAAAGAAGACCATTTTGTGGTCCAGATTAGCCTCATATTCGGAACTCTGCGTTCGTAAACTGGTATCTTCCCCAGACTAGTGAGCGCACCAACTGAATGGCTCCCAAATGACCTTCTTAAGCCCCAAACCACCAGAAAATGGACATAAAAGAGGGGATCAACTTCACACCACACACTAGCACCCCAAGGTCACACCAGCAGCACCAAAACCAAAACAACCAACCTTTATCAAACTGCGCTTCTTCGAGATCTCTTTCAGATCTGCTAAATTTTCATGACATTTTCGCCAGGGCTTCTAATCAGAACCGATCACATGACTTTCACGTGCTCAAAAGTTCGCGAATTTTCGATATAATATTTCGCGAAAACGTTTTATTTAGGCACTTGTGCGGCCCACAGATCTCCCGAGGCCAGGCAGGGTTTTTGTCGAGATAGGCAGAGCTGCTGCCTAGCGCTCCCGCTAGCTCTAGACAGGCACCCTCCCCAGAATAGGCAGAAATCTGGATCACGATTTCGCGAATTTTTCGATTATTAAAAAAGAAAAAAAAGTGACATAATTTGAACATCAGTGAAAGATTAGTAAATCACCACTGTCCACCCACCCCTTAAACGACCTGTGCACAGGTTTTCTCCCACCAGTGCACTTCCACAACTCCACCAGTGCCTTCTGTGTTTTCTCCGCTGCCCATAGCTGCTCCTGAAGACACCAGAACACACAAACGCACACTACTACCCTTATTACATCACACGTTTTACTACAAGGGCAGTTTTCCATGAACACAGACGAGGCCAGGGAGTTGGACTCCCTGTTTGTGCTCCGCCATGCCCAGCGGTGCGACAAAATCGCCACCACGATCTCCTCCATCGACTTTGTGCAGACGCCTAACGAGTACACCATCACCGATTCATACAATCCAGGCCTGGCCACTTTCCAAACCACAAACAACAAATCCAACAACGGGTACACACAGTCCCTCGAGATGGGCTCGAAACTGCTCACATACATCGAAGACCACGTGAAAGAGTCTACCGTGGTGCTGAAGTTCCACACGTCGCCATACTTGAGATGTGTTCAGACGATCAAGTACATGATTGATTACCTGGTGAAGAGACATCGTCAAGAGAAGCTGATCAAGGTGGTTATCTCCATTGACCAGGTTCTATCAGAGTGGCTAAATACAGAACTAGACATGAACTACTATCCACCAAATGATAATGGTGCCACTTTGCTTGGTGTTGCTGTCCAATATCTGAATTCCAACTTGCAGTTTAATAGAAATGAAAATGTTAAAATTGAGGTGGATTTGAAAGACAGTTACAGATACGGTAATCCTGGTCCATACAGTGAAAGTTTCATCCAACAATACTCAAGAATAACACAGGGTTTGATATCTATTGTAAAAGATGAAGCTAAGAACCCATCCCCAGATCCTGATTCAAAGGATATTGTTCTGGTAATGACGCACGGTGCCGCTGTTAGAAGTTTGATCTCCAAGTTGATTGGTAAGTCATTATACGTTGAAATCCCATTATCATCAATGTCCATTGCCAAACCTGTTGCTATCGAGGGTAAACGTTATTTCTGGAAACTGCTGGAGACTGATGTCGAATTGCAAAACAGATTCACGTTCCAACAAGTTGACTTATACTCAACTAGAGATCCATTCCAAGACTATCAAACGACATTTGGTGCTAATTCACAAACATCACAATTGAACTTTAGAGGTCAAATACCTGCATCCAAGACCGATAACTTCAACAGAATCAGATCTCAATTATTGCTAAATCCAAAGAACAGAAATGATTCTGATGATTCTGAAGACGATTCTGACAACGAAGGTTTGACATTCAAAGTCACTAGATCATCACGTCAATCATTTAGCCACCAGGGCGAAAGTCAAGATCAACAAAGAAGATATCGTTCCTCATCATTATTTGGCCCAGTGCTAAACAACCCATTCTGGAACGATTCAGAACCAAGGTTATCTAAATCCAAGAAGAATTCATTTGAGAAACGCCAGAGATCATTAGTGCGCAGAGAAGAAGAAATCATCTCCCCAATTCAAAACGTCAACAAATCGTCATCATTCCTTACTCCAACTATCACACCAACAATCACACCAACCGTGTCTCATACCCAATATTCATATCAAAACTTGGACCCAGATGACGGTATTCACGATACATCCAACGAGAAAGTTCCAGAATTAGCTGAGATTTCATCAAACAACAGTTCCACTAATAGTCTGCATGAAGACCTAACGATCTTCCCTGGTACACTATCCAAACTGTCACCTCCAGCGGAGACAACAACAATTACTAATGACTTTAACGAACCTACGACTACTGTTCCTGAGGCTTCATACCAGGATGAACTAATGAAAACAAAACCTTCCAATGCATCAATGGACACTTATAACGTTTCACAAGCTTCTTCATCTTCAATCTTTGACAAATCTGCCATTGAAGAATCATTGAATGAGATCATTGGTAAACCACCGGTTGATGAGACTCCACATAATGAGTGGTTGGCCTTTGGTAGACCAAGTGCACTGAAATCCAATACTAATGTCCTGAACACCACTGAAAAGCCAAAGTTCACCATTGATCTGTATGGTAAGAAGAATAGACACAAGACGTTGGACTTGTATGGGGACTCGGAAGAGAGTTCAAGCGGTGGTGGTTGGTTCTTAGGTTCGAACAAGCATTAATGAAAGAAGTAATGAAATGGGGAAGGAGAGAGAAGGAAAGAAAGAAAGGTTTTTATAGAAGAGAGAGAAAAGGCTTTACACATTCGCATAATATAATAGAGGTAATATTTATTAAGTACTTGGTGTAGTCTACAAGATATCATCAATGCTAAGGGATCGTTTCTTTCATTATATATACAAATCAATCCCCTTGTCATTAGTGTATGAATCTTCGTTAAAATCTCTATGCTGTTTCAATGCCAGTTTAGCATTCAGGAGTTGATTTAAAGTGATGTTATGAGTACCGTTAACTTTGTTCTTGACGGCAAGATTAGCAAAATAAGCCACTGTTTGTTGAACATCAATATTTGACCAATGGTTGAACTCCTTTCTCATCTGTGTTGAATCCTGTTGCGTCTTCTTCAAGAAGGTGAATATCACATCAAGGATTCTATCTTTGTTTAGAGTGACTGACGAGTATGGGATCTGAATTAATAACGGGTCGGATTTCTGTATTATGTGAATGCATTCATTGATGTGTTTCATGAGTAGATTGGTGATGTTCTTCATGTGTAATAGCTCGCCATTGGTACAATCGAACAGGGCGCTTAAGGAGCCCACAACAGTCTTTATGATCATGTGTTCAGCTTGTAATAGGGCAAAATCACCATATTTCACAAAAGTTGGGTTGAGGAGTCTCGATTCATTGACAAATTTCACAATGTTGCTCTCTGTCTTCAAATTACCTGCAAAATCATAGTTATAAGCACCGAAATCATCTGGGTATCTTGGTAGTTTTGCGATTTTCAAAGAACCATCACCAACCATGCTTGTCTCAAATTGTGATTCTGACCAGACTCTGAAATCGCTGATGACCTGGTACATGTTAGGTCTATCCCGTGGGTTTCTCCATATCCTTTCAAATATCAGCTGTGTCGAGTTCATGTCACCGTTTAACAGTAGGATATTGCTCTCTGGTGTCAGAGATTTCTTGTATTTTTGCAATTCGTTGATATCAAACTGATGGTTGATGGACAGTACCAGATCGTCAACGACGGCGGGCGTCCCGTTGGAGACCTCAGGTGGACGGCAGGCGCTCAGCAGCTGTGTCTCTGTCTGGTGGAACTTCCCCTGGCTGACGTACTGTTTGAGCGTGACGGTGGAGTTAATGTTCAGGAACTGTCTCAGCTCTTTCTCTGAGCGCAGCAGGGCGACGACTTGCGGGTTGTGCTGGAGCTTTGGCAGCGTGGACAGAGCGTGGGACACCAGCAGGCACAGCGGGGAGCTGCCCAGCGCGTAGATACGCGGCAGCAGTGGGGACATTTCAGCGGCTAAGAGGTGGGTTCAGAAGTACTATGGTAATGTAATAAAAGATAATTTTCATTTTTTCACTTTTCTGGCACAAAAAAAATTAAACGCCAGAAGATCACCAACTTTCTCCATACAAACCAGCGAAAACACCAAACCACACCAATCCGCCATGTTGATAGTCGGTTTGACCGGCGGCATAGCCTGCGGCAAGTCCACGGTGTCGCAGAAGCTCAAGGACCGCGGCATCGCCGTGATCGACGCCGACCTGATCGCGCGCCAGGTGGTGGAGCCGGGGAAGCCTGCCTACGACAAGATCGTGGCCTACTTTGCGCCCAAGGTGGACGGCCTGGTCACCGAGTCCGGCGCTTACGACAGGCTCAAGCTGGGCGCCTACGTGTTCGCCAACAGGGACGAGCTGCAAGTGCTCAACGCCATCGTGCACCCGGCGGTGCGCTGGGAGATCCTCAGACAGATCCTGGTGAACTACGTCAAGCTGAACAAGATGGTCGTGCTGGATGTCCCGCTGCTGTTCGAGGCCGGCATGGACAAGCTGTGTGGGAGAACCATTGTGGTGGTCTGTGAAGAGGAACAACAGCTGGCCAGATTGAGACACAGAAACCCAGAATTGTCACTGGAGGCTGCCCAAAACAGAATCAACTCACAGATGTCCAATCACTTGAGAATCCGCAGAGCTGACTACGTCATTGACAACAGTTCTACTCTGGAAGACCTAGAGGAACAAGTGGAAGGTGTTGTGAGACAAGCTACGCCTTGTGTCTTAGTCTCCTGGTTAGAATTGTTCCCTCCTTTTGCCCTGATATCTGGCTTTGGCGTCTACTTGGTTAGAAGGGTCCACTTCTGGAACACTACACACGAGAAAGAGGAATGAATCAAGTTTGAATCAAGTTGTTATATGATGATGATGATACACGAGCATTACGAAAATGGTTATTAGTATAATTGATTGTAGTCGTAAATTCATAAAATAGCGATAATGACAATAGCAAATAAAGCAAACACTCTAATAATGAGGATCCAAATGGAGATACAAACAACTATCACCTCTTTGACAACCCTGCTTCTTGTTGAAGTATGAACATGGAATTGTCCATTTGTTGACCAGACTTCTTGGAGCAGTTCTAACAGTTGCTCTGATATCGCCACGTCTCATGTTCATAACCTTGTTAGTAACTGGTGGCTTTGTTGACTGCATTGGTAAGTTACCAGAACTCTTGATCTTGATACCGTTATTGTCATAATGGTTGTTAGGACCTTGACCATGGTTGTAACCGTTCAAATACTGAGTTCTGTTAGGCAACAAGTCTCTGTCTTTTGAAGGACCTCTTGGTATGAAGGAGTCAGTGTTAGGACCAACTGGGTAATCTTGTCTATGTTGAGGTAAATAGTTGGTGTTATTAGGTTGTGGGAATTGTTGTTGATGCAAAGGTGGTGATTGACCTTGGTGATGGAAATGTTGAGGTGGTGATTGAGTATGGTTGTGTAAATTAGGATTTGAGATATTTGGTGATTGTTGTGGAGTGGTTTGATTGATCTTGGCCTTTTTATGTTCAAACAATTCCTCAGAATCAACAGATCTCTTTCTCTCATTAGCACCATGACCTGGTAATAAATCGTCATTCAACAGATCCAAAACGTCTTGATCTGGGTTCTTGTTTGAAGTTGAGCTTTCATTGTCGTTTGGAGTGGTGTTTAGAGTTTCTGAAACGGCACTGTTGTTGGTGTTGTCTTCATTAGCAATGTCAGTGGCACCTTCACCTGAAACTTCAATGGTGAAGCTTGAAAGATCAAACTTGACATCTTGTGTAATCAGACCAGTTGATGGTTCATATGGAGAAATAGATCTTTCATTTGAAGCACCATAGAATTTGGTTGGTTCTTCATTGGTGGCTAATTTGATGTAACCACCTCTTGACTGAGCAACTTCACTCAAGTTCATACCAGTTTGTGAAAAATCAATACGCATTGGAGTAACCCAAAAGACATCACCTTCTTCTTCATGGAACACTTCAAGTTCTTCTTCAGATTCTTCTTTTCTCTTCAATGATGAAGCTTCAGAAAGTGCCATTTCTTTAGCTCTAGCAGCATCAACATGGACCTTACTTGGATCAATTTCACGAGCCTCAATGTATCTGATACTGACCAATCTGTCAGCAGAACCTGGGAACATGACAACTTTCTTCTTAGATGGCTTTTCAGAACTAGTCTTCAAGATACTCTTCAAACCATCAGATGGGATATCTCTATGTTGAGGTTCATGAAGGACAATGTTTTCCTGATTCTCAGTCTTGTCTGTTGAAGAAGCACCAGCAGCAGCACCAGATCTGGATCCATTCAGGTAGCTGCTGAATGAGAATGATTTTGCAGGTGGAGCAGGTTTGTTAGCATTAGCAACGGCGATATCAGCAGCATTCTTCTCTTTGCGTTCTTTAGCTTCTTTCTCTCTCTTCTCTTGTTCTTGTTCTAATCTCTTTTGTTCTTCAACCTTCTTAGCATTTTGTTCATCAATCTTGGCTTTTCTAGCAGCTCTCTCTTTACCAGTGATTTCAGCAGCAATGTTCAAAATCTCAACAGCAATTGGTGTGTAAGACAAGTTCTTCTTGGATACAGCTTTCAGTAGATCAGTCAACTTGACAGTGTTCAATTGAGCCTCTGAGAATTTCAAATCTTTGATGAAGTTCAAAAACCCGGCAAGCTTCTCATCATTTCTTGACTTTAGTTCATATCTGGCCCAATTGGAAATACGTCTGATGATCTTGGTTTCACGGATACTCTTCAATGCTTCTTCATCATCTTTGTAAATATCCAAGATAGCATCAGCAGCCAAATGCCTCACGTCATACTCGGTGTCGTAGAGTTCCTTTTCAATGGCACAAACGGCATTGGTTAAGATGTTATCCCTCTCAGTCTTGTTGGTGATGTCTTTGGTTTGGTAGATGGTATCCAAGATGAAGAACTGGGCCTCTTGTGGTGTCAACTTCTTTTGGTTCAAAAGTTCAATGTTGTGTTGGATCTCCTTGGAGGTGTACACCTTGCGTGTTCTTGGTGTAGTGATCAATTCCACAGTCTTCACTTCCTTAGACGCCACCGGTTCGGTCAATTCTTCAGTGGTGACTTGTTCAGCAGCTGGTTTGGCAGCGGCCTTAGTAGGTTGTGATGCAACGGATGGAGACTTTGCGTGACCATTGGAGACAGGGGCAGCGAGCTGCTTGCCGTAGTCCTTGGTGGTGGATGTGGTGTAGCCCAGGATCTCGATGGAGTGAGCAGCAGACTTGGAGGACCCGTTGGAGACGTTGTTGTTGTGGTTGTTGTTCTCAGTGGAGGCAGCAGTGGTGAAGTTGTTGTGCGCGCCGTAGAGCTGAGTCTTGTTGTCGGCAATGGCGCGGAGCGCGTTGGCGTTGGCCTCGTTCTGGTGGAAGAGCTCTCTGATCAGCTCGTAGTAGCGTGTGGCCTTGGAGGCAAGGGTTGATCTGAAGTGGGC
This sequence comes from Taiozyma rabaulensis, assembly GCA_030574855.1. Classification (NCBI taxonomy): domain Eukaryota; kingdom Fungi; phylum Ascomycota; class Saccharomycetes; order Phaffomycetales; family Wickerhamomycetaceae; genus Taiozyma; species Taiozyma rabaulensis. The sequence goes on from JAJMFP010000200.1 coordinate 25,280, forward strand.
GAGTCTCTGGTAGACGGCCAGGTTGGTGTGGGCGTCCGTGGCGGCTAACTTGGCGTCCACGACCTCGAGCTGCTCCAGGTAGTCCATGTAGAGCTGTGTGGCATGTTCAATGGTCAGGTTCGTGTGTTGCTGAGCAGCCGCTGGGGCAGACACTGGCGCTGGTGGCGACGCAGGTGAAAGTTCCATCATTTGGAGATCCATTTAATCTCTGTCCAAATTTCCAATTTCCCAAAACACTGGTTCTGGTTCGGGCACAATTCGCCACGGAAATTCCTTTCCAGATCAGAAACAGACCTCAAAAAGTCAAAAGATCCAGGGGATCACGGTCCTGTGACAGGCTGGGGTATCAAAAAGAGCCCAAGGGCGTCAAAAAATCAGACACTTGCAATAAAAAAACGCTCGTGTGCCGCCTATTCTTAGTTCAAAAGATCAAACACCCAAAACAGAGTCTAAGGACCTTGAGAAGAAAGATAAAACAACAGACAAGCAGTCAGACAAAAAAGTCAGACAAAAGACACAATAAAAAAGGAAAAACTGAGCAAATCCTATACACTCGGTGTTGCTACGGTGGCTTCTCCTATTGCGGTCGCTATATAAAGGGAGCTGGCGGTAAATTGGCGCTTTTTCCCTGTGTTGAAACGTTTGTTTCGTGTGTATAAAGAGGTTTTTAGTAAGGAAAGTTTTGGAGGAGAATTCGCTGGGTTTTTATACTTTTCCTGTTCCTGATCCGCGCACGTTTATCTTCCGGCCGGGTGAATTACAAAATTCGCGGAAATTCGCGACATGAAAAAATTGTAAATGTTTCATTTTGTATAGTGTATGTACATGCAGATGCCTCTCAAACAGCCTGTTTAACACCCAGATGAGAAGTTTCTTGACCACAGTGAGACTTTCACAGAGACTCATAATCTCCAAGGCTTCCACTAGCCCCGCTTGCAGAACATTTGCCACTTCAACTATCCTAAGAAATGCAGCAGATGAGGCCAGACATGAAAAGATCCCACATAAGACTAAGGCTCATGCTCCTCCAAAGGATGATCTAATCAGTGTTGAGAAACTTGACAGTATGGGGATCGTGGATCCAACCATCATCGCCGCTTTAAAGAAGCTAGGTTTCTCAAAATTGACTGGTGTCCAAAGTAAAACTGTCGTTCCTATGCTGACCACTGATCATGATATCGTTGCCAAAGCCAAGACCGGTACAGGTAAGACTTTAGCCTTTGGTATCCCATTAATGCAACAGATTGTCAACCAGGCTAAAGGCCATCCAGGTGTTAGAAGTTTGGTTATTGCTCCAACTAGAGATTTGGCCTTCCAAATCAGAGATGAATTTGAAAAAATCTCAAATGATAGAGGTGTCAAAGGTGCTTCTAGTAACAGATTGAATGTCAAGACTATCGTTGGTGGTGAAAGCAGATTTGCTCAGATCAAGAACTTCACTTATAGAAGACACCAGGGTCCAACTGTTGTTGTTGCCACTCCTGGTAGATTCATGGATTTGATCAAGGAACCTGATGTCGCTAACGCCTTTACTAATTTACAAACCGTCGTCTTGGACGAAGCTGATAGATTACTAGGTGAAGGTTTCAAGGAAGATTTAGTCGAAATCACCGATATCTTGAAAGAATTGAGAGAAGAATCCAACTTGACCGATTTGAAACCACTAAGAACCATGTTGTTCTCTGCTACTCTAGATAAGGAAATCATTCAATTCTCAAAGAGAATCTTGAACGCCAATGCTCAGCACATCGATACTGTGGATCCAAATGAACCAGAAACCCACGAAAAGATCAGTCAATCTTTGATTTTAACTGATGATGTCTTCCAAAGTTATGTCTCCGCTGCGATGTTTATCCACAATGAATCCACCAAGAACAGACATTTCAAAGCCATTGTCTTCTTGCCAACTGTCAAGGCCGTTTCATTCTTTTATGAATTATTGAACAATTACCTACGTGAACAAAACTTTAGATTGCACACTCATCAATTACATGGTCAACTACGTCAAAATGTCAGAGACAGAGCCGTTAAGAACTTCCGTAATGGGTTTGCTGGTGTCCTTGTTGCATCTGATGTCGGTGCCAGAGGTATGGATTTCCCAAAAGTTACCAACGTTATCCAAATTGGTTTACCAATGGACTCAACCAACTATGTCCATAGAGTTGGTAGAACTGCTAGAGGTGGTAGCACTGGTGAAGCCGTTATGATTTTGAGTAAAGCTGAATCACGTTTCATTGAAGTTTTAAAGAAGAGAAACTTGGAAGTCAAGAGCCAATTTGAATATGAACAAATCCCAGAAACTGAAGCTATCATTGCTGATATTTACAAGAGAGTTCCACATAAATTCACTTTAACCCAGGTGTTGGAATCCATGGCTGGTTTTTCCAAAGGTGTTGGTAACAGTTACGGCTTGAGAATGAATGAGATCTTGGCTGATTTGTCCAAGGCCTACGGTAAATTCGAAAGTGATGAATCATTGAAACCTGAAATTACTCAAACTTTTGCCTCAAAGGTCCTAGGGTTGAACAGAAGAGAAGCTGAAAACTACTTTGAAATCAAATCTTCCGGTTATGATCCAAAATTCGAAGGTAATGGCCGTTCAGGTTCAAGAAACAGCAACTCCAGAGGTGGTTACAACAACAGAGGTAACTCCGACAGAGGTAACAACTACGGTAACAACAACTACAGCAATAACAGAGGTGGCTACAACAACAACAGAGGTGGTTATGGTGACAGAAATAACAGTAGAGGTGGCTACGGTGATAGAAACAATAACAGAGGTGGTTTCAACAACAGAAACAACAACAACGGTGGTTATAGAGAACAGAACTACAATGGTAAGAGAGACCAAAAGAAGTTCCGCTTCGATTAGTTTCCCTGCCTTACCGCTGTTGAAATTATATGGTCATAATTGCCATACCTAATGAACTATTTCCAATCTTTTTCATGAATGCTTACGAATGTCATAGAGTGTTTTTATTCTTCATTGTTAATCATATTTGTTTAGTTAGAGTCCTGTATATAGAGGTACATTTTATAAGAAGGAGGGCATGTACATATTCCTCCTTGGGTTGTTTGATGATTTTTTGAGTGTAGTAGCTCTTCTGACGCTTTAATAGCTCTCACAAAACGAAGAAGAGCTGCGCAGTCAATTTCCATCTGCTGTCTCTCCCGATCTGCCACAGACTTTTTTCAGCCCGATTTGTCGGACTGTTCCCAATCGGGCAATAAAGCCGGTATTACATCAAGACTGCAACTGCAGCTTCAAGTAAAATTTTTTAAAATGAAAGAACCAAGAGCATTTCAGGAGCAAAAAAGCCTACAGTCCCTATTGGATACCACGCTCTAGAAACCACACAGAACTCTTACACAGTCATATGCCTCACAAACTCATACAACGCTCAAAACTGAACCATGTCTGAAGAGAAAGAACCTGTACCTGACCAAGTCGTGTTGCCAAAAGCAAAGGGGAAAGACGGTACAACGGAAACGACAGAGGGGTTCAAATACTCCGTGTTCAGCACCAAGGAGAAGTACATGGTGCTTATAATCACCGGGACAATTTCCTTCTGGTCGTCCGTGAGTACGCCTATCTACTATCCTGCACTACAAATCATTGAGAACCATTTCAACATCAGTGAAGAACTGGTGAACATCTCCATTGTTGTCTACATGCTTGCGCAAGGTATTGCTCCAACGGTCTCTGCCGGGTTGGCTGATCACTATGGTAGAAGACCCGTGCTCATCTGCTCCATGATCGCTTATATTGCTGCCAGTATAGGTCTTGCCCTATGTAACAGTTATGGTCTTGTGCTTGCTCTAAGAATCATCCAGTCGGCAAGCATAGCTCCTTCGGTGGCCATCTCATCCGGTGTTGTCGGTGATTACACTCAGAGAGCTGAAAGAGGTGGTTATATTGGGCTGATGTCCGGTCTAACACTGATGGGTCAGGCCTTCGGGTCATTGATTGGTGCTGCTTTAGCTGCTGGTTTTGGTTGGAGAGGTATCTTCTGGTTCATGGCCATTGGTGCAGGTGCCTCTCTATCATGGACTATTTTCCTTCTACCAGAGACAAATCGTTCTATTGTGGGTAATGCCTCTATAGTGCCAAAGAGATGGATCAACAGGGCTCCAATATTATTACATCCAAAGGTCAAGAGAAACTGGCACTTGGATGACCCAGATATGGACTCTCTGACGCCCACGAGAAAGACAGACTATATTGCTCCTTTCAAGATCTTGAGTATCCCAGAGATCACCATTTGTTTATTCGCTCAGGCTCTTTCATTCATTGTGTGGACTGTGGTGCTTACTGATATGACTACCCAGTTGTCCAAGAAATATCATTACACTGTTATGAAGGTTGGTCTGTGTTATTTGCCAGGTGGTATTGGTGGTTTGATCGGTTCCATCACCTCTGGGAAAGTCCTTGACTGGAATTACAGAAGAAACTTTAAACAGTTTCAAAAGGATCAAGAATCTGGCAAGATCTCTCAAGATACTCCATTCAATATCATCAAAGCTCGTGTTCAAGTCTCAGTTCCATATTTATTACTTTCACACTTTGGAGCTATTGCATTTGGTTGGTGTATTTCCAAAGAGCTAAACGTCTCCTCAATCATCATCACCTCAACAGCTGTCAGTTTTGGTTCAATCGGTTGTATCAGTGCCAGTACCACACTGCTCGTTGATCTATACCCTGCTAAGAGTTCTTCTTCTACTTCAGCTATCAATTTCTCGAGATGTACCTTGGGGTCTATTGTCGTTGCTGCTCTGAGTAAGATGAACAAAACGATGACCGTTGGTGGTGCTATGACTTTGATCGCTGGTATTGGTATCTTGAGTACCATCGCACCTTTCATCCCTGTGAGGTATGCACTTGAATGGCAAAAGAAGAGAGAAAGCAAGAAGACAGACACTGAGATGGCTGTGGAGTGAAGCTACTATGGCATATGACGACCTATTTAAAGCATCCTAATTATTAATAATATCTTACATCTATGAGCTCACAAATGTAGTACTACAATGGGACGTTTCATTCGACGTTATGTACATGCTCTATTTCTTTGGTCTAAATGCAACTTCTTCTGGCAGTGGGAAACTTACGCAGAACATAGGTTTTGTTGGTGAGACTTTTCTCACGGTGTGGAATGAAACTGTGTTGAAATCTAGGGCGTCATAGTCCATGATCTTCTTGACTTTTTCATACACTCTGCGATGTAGTTCTTCATCAGAAGGTTCTGGCCTCTCATCAGGGCTGAATTTCTCAAAAGTGTAAACGTGAACATAAGGTAGTTTGAAGCCTGGAATGTTTTTGATTTCTTCATGACCGGCATAGATACCGTTGTATTCATTGACGAATTCAATGGCACTATCAGGCAAATTCATCACGTAATGAGAAATGAATTGTGGAATTGGGTATTCAAAAGTCTGAACTGTGGATGGTTCGTCCTTTTTGGTAGTTCTTCTCTTCTTGTTAACCTTCACTAAACCGTTTCTTTCGTTCCTGAATAGTTCAATATGCTTCACAGAGTCTTGGATCACGTTTCTACCATTCAAGTTCAATGGCTGCACAAAATCAGTCACTTTGTTTCTGTTGATGTTCTCCACCATGTATTTGTAACTGTCTGGATTCAAATCATTAGAGATGACAAAGACTTTTTTCTTACCGGCAGGAACACTGAAAGGACCAACACCAGCCATCACATCACAGACCAATTCACCTTCTTGGAATTGATTAACCAATCTCTCATGCTCGGTGTGTAGTCTTGAGTTCCAGTACACTTTTTCAAAGTCGAATTTGAAAGTACAATTGGACTCTCTTTGTTCAACAATCAAGTTTTCATCACCGGCCAAGATCTCCATGGCAAATGTTCTGTAAACGGTATGAATTGAATCAAGCTTATCAACGACGGTCTTGATGTTTGGGTTCTTATCTAGAATCACTTGCCCTATCAGCTTACCATATGGCTTGAACTCATTTCTTAGGTTTAAGTGTGCAATGTGACCAGTGATGGTGAAACCAGATGGGATTTCATCAAGGAACTTTTCAGGTAGAATGGCCCCCAGAATCTCTTCAGACTTCCAGTAGTCATACCCAATCACTAGCTCATATGGTTTCAAAGGGATGTTGTTCTCCTTTAGGTATGCTAATGTGCTCTCTGTTAGAACCTTATCAGCGTCTTCGACTTTAGTTAAAGCTTCATTCAATAGCACACCTCTATTCTTCTCAAACTTCAAAACATTACGGACCTTCTTGATCTTGATAACATCCTTGGAACAGTTCTTGGTGAATTTGCTCACGAGTTGTGGATCCTCGAAGTAGGCGTATACAAGATCCAACTTCCTTTGGAAGAAGTCACGATCCAAAACGGTCATGTCTCTGTTGATTGGAGGGGAAAGGTCTAAGTGAGACGACATTTTCTGGTAGCGGTGTGATAAGTGAGGTGGCTGTTTAGTGAATATGCGAGTGATTGGTTTCAGAAGCGACCTCAGCATAAACAAACTCGGTGGTTTCCAGGCGATGAGCTCTATACTTTATGTTTCTTTGGGTACTTTTTTTTTTTTTTTTTTTTTGAGGGCTCATAACCTCATCGCCAGCTTTACCCGGCCGCATCACATAAATTTTTCTGTATAACGATTTGGCTCTGGCTCTAGAAGAGTGTAAACTCACAGTCTAATCTCCACATATTCACACAAAATGGAGATTCTGAGCATCAGCAAAAGCTCCCAATTCCACCTAGAAGACGACGTCGAGAGCGACAACGGCAGCGACATCGACGTCTTGATGTCTGATGCTGAAAACGAGGGCTCTGGGTCTAAAGAAGGCACCGATGAAAACGGTCTGAAGAAGTCTGTGGTGACCCCTGGTGAGCTTGTCACGGACGATCCTGTGTGGATGAGAGGTCACGGGACGTACTACCTGCAAAACAACACATACAGTTCCGTCTCGGGGACAATAACAAGAACGAATAGACTGCTGAGTGTGACGCCAATACGAGGGAGATACCAACCAGAAACCGGTGACCATATCGTGGGTAGAATCACCGAAGTTGGTCAAAAGAGATGGAAAGTTGACATAGGTGCCAGATCAGACGCTGTGCTAATGCTGGGGTCTGTGAATTTACCAGGTGGTGTCCTAAGAAGAAAGTCTGAAAGTGATGAATTACAAATGAGAAACTTCTTGAAAGAAGGTGATTTATTGAACGCTGAAGTGCAGTCATTGTTCCAAGATGGTTCCGCTTCCTTACACACAAGATCCCTGAAGTATGGTAAATTGAGGAATGGTGTCTTTTTGAAAGTCCCAAGTTCATTGATTGTCAGAGCTAAGAATCATTCACATCAATTGCCTGGTAACGTCAGTATCATCATCGGTGTCAACGGTTACATCTGGCTAAGAAAGACCACAGAAGACCTATTAGCCAACAACAACACAAGCACAATTGGTAAGAATGCCACTGCCATCAGTTCCAAGGGCCAATACAACCCAGGTACAGGTTCAGTGTCAATCACAAGATTAGAAGAAGAAAGTTCATGGGAGATTTACAGTGATAAGAATGACAAGATCAGCTCAAGCATAAGAAATACCATCACGAGGTACTCCAATTGTATAAAGGCCCTTGCACACAGTGAAATCGGTATCACTGAACAAAGAATCGTTGCTGCTTATGAAGCTAGTATGGCTTATGAAAACACAGGTCGTTTGATCGATAGAGACGTCATGGAATCCATCGGTCAAGATGTCATTAATGGTGAAAAATACAGAGGTCAATAAAATAGTGATATATACATTGTTTTTCATGTCTATCTTTATTTACATCGTAATTATTGTTTAGTTTTTGGAGGTGGTGCTGGTAGCTTTGGTTTTCTTCTCTTCTTCTTGTAGTTCCTTAACACGTTTTTGGATACCTGGGGACAAGTATTTCTCAACAAAAGACAACTCATCTTTTCTCTTCTTATCTTCTTTCTTCTTAGCAACAATACACCAAGTGGTACCCAAATGAGTTCTCTTCTCTTCGGTGATTTCTAAACCAGAGTCATCCAGAATCTCACCAATATCCAAATTCCATCTACAGCCCCAGGTTTCTAAACGTTTCTCAGATCTGTTGTCTAGAACTTTGTTGATGAAGTCGTACTCACCTCTCCCGTGTTCTAATAGGATGATTCTACCACCTGGTTTCAACAGTTCTGAGAAGTTTTTCAATGATTTGACAGGATCCTCATGGGAGCAAAGACCGAAAGCTTCAATGATGGTGTCATATTTGATGGTTTTACTCTTCTGTGTGACTTGTAGTTTGTTCTCATCAGTGTCCTGGACTGTGATTTGAGCTTGTGATTTATCAGAAGCAAGATCAATCAAGTCTTCGGCTCTACCAACGACAAAAGCTGCATTCTTGTAGTGTGGGAAATGATCTCTGAACTTCTTATTAGCGATCTCCATCATCTTTGATGAAGAATCCATGAATGTGATAGAGTGAATGTTTTCCATGTCCAAGTATTTGATGTTACGACCAGTACCACAGGCGACTTCCAAAACGTCACCTTTACAGTGTTTCATCAGCCATTTTCTTCTTCTACCCATGAACACCATCTTTTCTTCCCAATCAATATCAGAATCGTAGTCTTCGGCCTTACCATCGTAGAAAGGTGTGGTATCTCTAGCAGGCAAGATCTTTTCATTAGTGACATTTTGACCTTTGATATCAACAGTGACACCGTCAAAGTTTTCAACACCTTCATCTTTCAACTTGGAGTATTCTTCCAATTTCAACTCATCTCTTCTTCTCAGCTTCCCGGTCAGTTCTTTCAGCCTTAGTTCTTCGAACTCATTGATCTTCCCCTCGGCCTGCTTTAGTGCAATAGCATCGATCTCTTGATCTCTTTTCCACACACCGTTCATGTACTTGTAACCGAACACGATGAAAAGTATGTAGGCACCGATGTAGTACCAGGTCATCTTCTTCTGGAAGTCCTTGGTTCTGAATTTCGCACCCCATCTGATAAACCAGTTATCCGATTTAAGATCTTTCTCCAGTCTTTCAATCGCAAGTTCCTCTTTGGTCTTCTGTCTCTTCACGGTGGATGGAGCCTTGTAGAAGGTGGATTTTCCCCTGGAAAGTCCCACTGTGGATAAGCGTAGTGCAGACCTTGTGCTTACCAGCACCCTGTTCCTCAAAAGACTCGGTAGCATCTATGGAAAGTGCGATAACGTTCGAGCCTTGTTGATTGAGCGATGCCCTTCATTTTCGTTAATTTTCAGTTTTTCTCCATCATCGGATTTTCAAGTGGCCCATTCGAATCTGGCCGGTAGCACGTTTTATGCAATTATAGGCGGCGAAATTAGCACGCTTCTAACAAGCTAGGGCTACTCCACACGCCACTTTCCCAGCATTCTTAGACATGAGAGCAGTGAGCACTAAGCTTATCAATGACTACTTACTACAGATTGATAGATTCATATACTTTTCATTCATCTGTTCTGCAAGATACCGGCAACTATATATTTTATAGCTAACTCATGTTGTCCAACACAATCCTTCTTTCTTTGATCTTCGCCTTTTCAGCCTCTTCTTTTGTCATCATCATATCCTTGATCTTAATACCAAACTCCCAATCGATGAAATAAGGTTCGAAGAGGTCAAGATCAAAGGCACAAGGGTCAGGATTGCTGTCATTTCTGAATGTCCAGTTGTCAGTGTTCTGCAAATCACCGTGTAGGAACCCTAGTTTATGAAGGCAGTCCACTTTTTTCACAAATCTGCCAACCTGGTGTTTGCTGAGCCCTAACTTGACGGCTTCCACATCCAGTGTTACTCCAGAACACTGCATTATGATGAAACCAACCTCCACGTTTTCTAATACATGCCGGTCTTGTCTCTCTTGGATTTGACACATTCTCATTAAAACGTTCTCTAAGTCCTTGTTATCAGATAAGTTGGTAATTCTCCCAGCACTGATAATATCTGGAGTCAATTTGATGCTGTCTTGGTCTTGCAATGTGCTCAAAACAACTTCTGAATGTATGGTAACTTCTCGACCAAACAGTTCTTGACGCGCTTTCTCATTCACGAGCGGAACCATCTTCATGACCAGACACTGATTTCTATAATGATCAGCAAGCTTCTTGTCCATTAATGGCTTTAGCGAATCGACAATTGATCCTTCAACCTTGTAAATCATTGATCTTGACAAATCCAGTTCCTTCTCTAATTTGCCAACCAAAATAGAGCAGTCATAAACCTCTTCAGAACCCGATTCATACATTGAAATTGAAGCCTCTAGATGTTTCATGTAAATCTTGTCAATTGATGGATTGTTAGAGTCTGGGTCTGTATATGCTGTAGTAGCAGTATTGGGTAATTTTAACGTTAGCTTTTTTGGCGGTGGCCCTGCTTGACTTGAGGTCGACTTTCTTCTTCTCTTTTGAGGAAATAAAACCGGTTTCAAACCAGTTTTTCTAGTGTCTTGAGTTTTAGGTTCTCCTGGATCATCCGGGAGCTTCTTCTGATTCTTCATCTGATTCTTCATGGTAGACGCAAGAATGCCCCTATGTGAATGTTCTTAGCAAACAATAGCACGATCCGTCTGAGGCTTCAGGTTCCAGGATGCCAAACAAGTTGCTCGAGCTCTGTAGTTACCAGTAGCCAGTCTCTCTACAGACTACCAGCCAGTCACTGGTAGTGATCACTCTGGGCGACTAGCTGGCTCTGCACTTCGACGTTAAGCCAACTAATTTTTTGGCCGCTAACTGATTCAAATCTGGTACGAGCAGCATTTCGCCTTTCTGAACTTGACACCAAACTTGACACCAAAACCGCTAACAAAATCGCCACCAACCGACAATGGAGGCCTACAAAGACGTCAGAGAACTATTCAAGCAGAGAAACGTCCGCTTGGAAGTGCTCAGGCTCTACGGCGTCGACGAAACGCGCTTCGAAGGAATCCAGGAAATCACAGAGGAAGAATACAACCAACAAAGAGCCGCTGCTGAAACCAGCGCCACACAGGAGGTCAAACACGAGGAGATTCTCAGCTCAGAGACCAACGACTCCATCTTGCACAGCTCCAGTCCCTGCAGAAACACGTACGAGACCATTCTCAGCAGCGAGGACAGCCCGCCACCGAAAAGACTCAAGTTACCCCCATCCAGTCAACAACGACTACTCCACAGCGACTTTGAAGCCATTGCTTCAGAACAGTCCATCATGTCCAGTCTACAGAGCTCAGAGCCTTGAAGGGTTGAACGCTATTCACATGATATTTGTCGTTACTATCATAAGGGGACCTTCCCGTACTTTTTGGTGTATAGCCCCAGTGCCTTGATAGGGAACAGGAATCTATAGTTTGGATACTCAATGGCACAAGAGTGGTTGAACACACCTTCCATGTCTTCATACTGCCATTCACCAGTGGACAGTTGTCTGCTAACAATCAATTGGACACCACGACGGATCACCTCTTGGTCAGGATAGTCTGATAAGATCAGCCCAATCAACACCCATGCGGTTTGGATCACTAAACTTTGCTCTGTTTCAACATATGTATGAGTCTCTGATGCCTTCATACTTTCACTCCAACCACCGTCTTTTCTCTGTCTTCTCACCAAGAAATCACAACCTTTCTTGACAACTTCTGAATTGTTGTAGTTCTCTTCAACGGTGTATAGGGCCTCAAGTGCAAACATAGCAGCATAAGTGTAACAGACACCCCATGAACCGTACCAAGCACCATCTTCTTCCTGTGCGTCTTTGATGTAGTCAATTGCTCTTGCGATTGCCAGGTCAATATCATCACGACGATAAGAATGATGCTTTCTGAAATATGTCAACCCTAGCACCACGGAATCCGTGCATTCAACATAAGGATACTCAACCATGATGTTACCAAAGACTTCAGCTGGGTTCAGTTTCTCCATTAATGGAGTGGCTTTGATTCTTTCATATGAGGCAAATGAACCAAAGTGGAAAGAGCCCAAGTTTTGAATAGATAACAAGACATCAATACCATTGTACAAGTCCTTATCTGTGACCAAGTCCTTCAAATCTTGAAATGATTCATGGTTTCTAACCATGATAATGGCCTTGATAGCCTCAGCTGTACAATCACTCACAGTGTAACCTTGTTCCTTGGTAGAGAAGGGGAACCCACCAACTCTCTTGTCACGGAATGAACCATCGGCACACTCTTCAGTAAATTGAGATCTCACAAGGAATCTGTAGCCACGTTCAATCATTTCATGAAACTCTGGCAAGTCAGCCAAACCAGTCACGAAGAAATACTGTAGGGCAAAGGCAGTATCCCAAACTTGTGAACCATTGGTCCCCATCACAGTGGTACCCATTGGACCATGGAATATACTCTCCTGGAATCTATCCATTTGGACTTTGAAGTTGTCGGAGTCTCCACCTTCTTCAATGTAAGACACGATGGTATTGAAAGCAGAATTGACTGGGGCAATTGATAAACTCTTAGTGTTGTGTAACTCTTTCTTGATCAGTTCATAAGTGTACTTCTGAAGTTTTCTATTCAGCCAGTTTGGTCTTAGATACTTCTCATACTTCACAAGTATCGAGTTTGCGAAGTCCAAGATCTTTGTATGTGGATAGTATAGATCAACCCCACAGACGTTGTTTCTATGATTGGAGAAATCAATCGAATCGAACGGTTTGGTGTAGATCTCAGAGCGAATAGCTTCTAACAATGGGTCTAGCTCAGCTTGGTATCTACCAGCAGACAAATAACCCAGGGCTAAGTAGATGGCTCTAGTGTGGACCCACCATCTACCTGGGTGGATGGTCAACGAGTATGGTAAAGCCCATAGTTCAGGTGGAGCTGGATTGACACCTTCCCATTTGTATAGATTCAGCACCGATAACCAAGCCTTACCCCAGTGTGGATTAGCAATGGCACCACCTAGCTTGTGTAATTGGATTCTAGCCTTGACGCAAACCGGGTGATCAGCAGGTAGTCCAAGCAGTCTTAAAATGACATAGTTCATAGTGGTACCGAAACAAGTAGATTTGTCAATTTCGTGTAACCCCCAACCACCATCAACCGGGTGGGCAGTATTCACCACGTACCTGATCATTTCAATTCTTCTAGGTTCAGGGATCTCTGTTTTGGAGAAATAACAAGCTGCCACATAACCAATGGTCATGAACATAGGACCCTTGTATTGATTTGGGAAGGTCCCGTTCTCCTGTTGCAGTCTCTGGAAGAAAGTGGCACCGTTATGAGCAGCATCAAAGGCGTTCTCAGGTTCTGGAAGCTCGGGAGGATTGAAGTCATCGGTCCTTAGCAGATACTTGACGTATTCGCTCTGAGGGTCGTTGTCAACCTGTGATTCCTCGATGTATTCCCATCTCGTGGCCCCCAGCTCAGTGGTTCTCAGTCTCCACCTGCTGGGATCGGTCTCCTCGACACCGACCGTCTCTGAGTAGTAGACCATTGTGTCGTTTCGGTGGCAATTGGGTGGGAAGCTCTGAATTGATGGAAATTATTCGAATTGTTCAAATTCTTAGCTAAACGGTATACGAGAGCACCGGCTGGTTTGCAGCCCTGGCCCGTTTCCGGTACGGGCCGCAGCACGGCTCCTTGACCCGAAATAAAACGAGCAGCTCATCTTCGAGTTTGCAGCCACCAATTCCACCAGCAACAACCACCGTTTGGCCCCAATTGAGTCTCTCCAGTGCTACACATCCCTGCAACATGAGCTCCGCCACCGAACGTGACGTTCTTCCTAAGAACTTCAAGCCTTTGCACTACGATTTGGAGGTGTTCAACATCGATGTCTCCAAGAACTCTTTCCAAGGTAAAGTCAAAATCGATTTAGAGGTCAAAGAGGACAGCGATGTCATCGTCCTGCACGCTGACGAATTGACCTTCAACGAAGTCCAGGTCACTTATTCGATCACCAAGACCGAATCACAAGTCGCTGTCACTTCCACCGAATTTGACACAAAATCGCAAACTGCCACCATCAAGCTAGGTGAAACTTTGAAAGCTGCCCCATCTGCTAAAGTCGTGCTGTTCATTGATTACAATGCTAAGATCAAAACCAACATGGAAGGTTTTTACAGATCTGAGTACAAGGACAAGGATGGGAAAGATCAAGTCATGCTATCTACCCAATTCGAAGCCACTGCTGCTCGTTCTGCTCTTCCATCTTTTGACGAGCCAAACTTGAAGGCTTCTTTCCAATTGACCATCACTGTCGCTGAAGACTTCACTGCCTTGAGTAACACTCCTGTTCTATCTTCCAAGACTTTGGATGACGGTAAAAAGAAAGGTGCTGTTGAGGCTACCGGTTTGAAAGTTGTCAAATTCCAAGAAGCCCCAATCATGTCCACCTATTTGTTTGCTTGGGCCGTTGGTAAAGTCGATTACATTGAAGCTTTCACTGAGAAATCTTACGATGGTAAGAAAATCCCTGTCAGAATTTACACTCAAGAAGGTATTTCTGAACAAGGGAGATTTGGTTTAGAAGTTGCTACCAAAGTCGTTGATTTCTTCTCCACGATCTTTGAAATTGACTACGTCTTGCCTAAATTAGACTTGATCTCAGTGCCTGCTTATTCACACAATGCTATGGAAAACTGGGGGTTGATCACCTTCAGACCAACTGCTTTGCTATTTGACCCAAAGACCAGTGACCCACAATACAAGAAAAAAGTCGCCTACGTTGTTGCCCACGAATTGGCCCATCAATGGTTTGGTAACTTGGTCACCATGGACTGGTGGGATGAGCTATGGCTAAACGAAGGTTTCGCCACTTGGGTAGGTTACTATGCCATTGAACACATCTTCCCAGAATGGAGAATCTTTGACGTTGTTAGCGCTACTGATTACCAAGTTGCTCTAAAGGCTGATGGGTCAAGATCATCACATCCTGTTGAAGTTCCAATCCAATCTTCTGCTGATATTGATCAAGTCTTTGACCAAATTTCCTACCTAAAGGGTGGTTCAGTTATCAACCAGGTTGCTAGAACTCTTGGTGTCGAGACTTTCCTAAAGGGTGTTTCAGCCTACTTGAAGAAGAACAAGTTTGGTAATGGTACCACCAATGACCTACTAGAATCAATCTCTGAAGTTTCTGGTGTTGATGTTGTCTCAAAGGCTTCTGATTGGATCCGTAAGATTGGTTACCCATACGTCACTGTCGAGAACAATGGTGATGATGTTACATTCACTCAAAAGAGGTTCTTATTTTCAGGTGATGCTACTGAAGAAGAAGACCAAACTACTTGGTGGGTTCCATTAAACTTGTCCACTGGTAAAGGTGAGCATGACAGAATCAACAATGTCGAATTGACTTCCAAATCTGAAACTGTTCCAAAAATCGGTCAAGTCTTTTTCAAAGTCAACAAAGACTCTACTGCTTTTTACAAGACCGTTTATGACGAAAAGACTAGAGAATCAATCAAAGAAAATTTGGTTAAATTAACTGCTACTGATAAAGTTGGTTTCATTAGTGATGCTGTCACGACTGCTGTTGCTGGTTTGACAAAGACTTCAGATGCCCTAGACATTATCAAGTTATTCAAAGGTGAAACTGACCCTGTTGTTTGGAAAGGTGTTTTGAAAGGTCTAAGATTGATCTCTGCCACCTGGGCTGAAAATGCTGAAATCAGTGCTGCTTTCAACAAATTCAAAGCTGATCTAGTTGCGCCAACTGCTCTATCATTGGGTTTCGAAGTTTCATCCTCAGAAGATTTCTTAACACAACAATTGAGAGTTGAAATCTTGTCTGCTGCCATTGGTGCTGGTGTCCCTGAAGTTATCGCTGAAGCTAAGAAACTATACGAAACGCCAGAAAAGATCGATCCAGCCTTGAGATCTGTCGTTTACCAAGCTGTTGTTTCTAGCCCAGATGCTACTGAAGCTGATTTTGACTCTGTCTATGATATTATCAACGCTTCCAAGGCTTTAGATACTAGAGAAATCGTCTTGAGATCTCTAGGTACTATCTCAACCCCAAATCTTGCTGAAAGGGCCATCTCATTGATCTTGTCTCCAGAAGTGCCAATCATGGATGTCCAATTCATTGCTATTGCCCTGTCTAAGAATGGTGTTGCTAGAGCCAACTTCTGGAAGTATATCAAGGACAACTATGATGCTGTTTACAACCGTTTGAACGCCAACAGAGTCGTCTTTGACAGATTCATCAAATTCACCTTGGGTCGTTACGCTGATGCTGCTATTGCTGAAGACATTGAACAATTCTTCAAAGGTAAAGACATCTACGGTTTTGAAAGATCCTTAGAACAAGTTGTTGAAAGCATCAAGTTCAATGCTAAGTGGGTCAAGAGAGACCAAGAAGACTTCTTGGGCTGGTTGAAGAAAGAGAACTACGTCTAGCTTCAAGAGGTATATAATTTGGCGTGTCTTTTTTGTTTAGTTCCCAGAAATTCATGCTATGTTGAAATGAAAGTACTGTACTAGCTGTAAACCTAGGCACTGGCTACACCGGAAAACATGTAACACAGTCTAATCAGAGTTATTAGTCGGAGAAAACTCATTGGCAACTTTAGGAGACTAGGGGCTATCTGAGAGAAGGTTTTTGACCCTGATGTGTGTGTTTTTCGTTTTGTGTTGTCATGTCACAAAAACGAGAGAATTGTGGGAAGATAGCGCGTTACCCCGGAAACCATAATTTTTGTGAAAATGTGGTTAATCCCATGTCCCATGGAAATAAACGGTTTTGTGTTCCTCCTTTGCTCCTCCTTTGCTCTCTGATGGGGTTCTTTTTCTGTTTTTAAACAATTTTCAGCCTTTCTCGCTGTATACAGGTAATCTTCTGATTACGCAGGTTCAGCTTTTTGAGTGTTGAGCTCGGGTTTGATTCAGGGATTGTTGGTATTATTGACTGTTTGAGATGCTGGTAAGCTGGTAAGAAGCTTCAGGAAGATTGGTGGTGCTTTTTATGGTGGTCTTCTCTGTGCTGGGCTAGATGGATACCTTTGTTCATGACAAGTATGGGAAGTTAGTATAACGTTGCAAAGATACGTTTCTGCTTAGCCTGAAGATCATACAAGGGAAATCAAAAACAGCCAGGCAGCAAACCAGCCAGTGGTATTATTACCATATGCCTATCCATCTAGTTTTCCTTCCATGGTACTATTGGACTGATGGTGGTGTTTGAAAAGACATCTCAGTGACCATGATGATCATGTGAAGGACGGCTGTCAATAGAATAGTTTTGAGACACAAAGAAGCATCTGCAGAAATGATGTTGATCCAGTTCTCTGTTTTCACTCACCTAGTTTTATTATCCCAGCATAATGTTTGAACACATTTCTGGAACTCCGAACATGTGACAAAAACAGCCAGATACGTAAAACAGCCAGATGGTTCTAGTCCTTCGTCTTGCCAAGTTGATCAATAATGAATCATCATCTGTCTTTGTTCAACTAGGTGGGTGAAATAAAAGGTACAGCATAACGTTAGAGTGATGAATGTTTGCAGCCTTTTGGGAACACGGTAATCAACATTCAGAAACCATATAACTGGACATGAGCTATTTCTCAGGCAGTCACCAGTTTTCAGCGCCGAACAAAATGCTACACTCTCAAACTCTGGTGTTTTGGCATAACGTTGGAATGACCGACGACGTTTCCAATATCCTGGAGATTGAAGAAACCATAAAACAGCCAGACGATTTAAAACAGCCAGCGAAATTGTCATCGCATGTCTTCCCATCTTGTTACTTCTTTCATCATGATACTTTTGGTCTTGGGATGCTTTTGGAATAGATAGCTCTGGGTCCAAAATGATCATGAGGAGGATAAAGGCCACCATAACGGCTTGTGACTCCAGTATTGAAAAAGAGCAAAAAGATGGTACTCCGGAAGGCGTTTAGATCTGGTAAATACTGTTGTTGTTACCACCAACCAAGAACCTAGGCTTTATGTGAATGTTGAAACAGTACATTTCTGAACCTTCGGGCAAATGCATAACGAAAAAGATTCAGACAGAAAACCAGCCAATGATTTAGACTCTGGAGTTGCCATCTCCTCCAGAGTCAAATCAACATCTGTCTTTGCCTGAAAAGGTTTGTGGTATCTAGTGTCCAGCATAGCGTTGAAATAGACGTTTCTGGATGCTCAAGAAAACAAAATAAACGAAAAAGAAGGGGCCATTGATCACCTCCCATCCACCATCGGTATTCAAGACTGAATCAAGGAAACAACACTCTTCACGTATTTGATATGATTTTGAAATGATTCTGGTGCGTTGGAGCTCTGTTGAGAATTCAAAAAAGAAACAGGCAATCAAACAGCCAGTGGTAGTTGGTGAGCGTATTGTCATCTTTACCTGAACCTGGCTACCACATGCCACAGATCAACTAAGTATACAATGACCTATCGTCAGTGTAACTTTGAAATAACAAGTTCCTGATCAGGTGAAAGGATCTTGAACCTTGAGAAGAAGCTCTGGATACCGATAGGTAGGAAGAAGCAGATTGAAACCAAGCCGTGAAGTGGTCACCCAAAGACAGAAGCCAGCGATATCCAGAAAGACTCATACCTGAACAATGCCTGAAGAGCTGAAACTTGGTGGTGGTGGTTGGCGGTAGGCGGTGGTTGGTGGTGGTTGGTGGTAAACGGTGGGCCATGGTGAGCTTCCAGCCCGCGGGAAACCCCGGGAAGCAGGCAGTGGTAGCGGCACAAGAGTTCATCTCGCGGTCTGAACGCTCATCGCTCACCAGGCCCCTAAAAACATTGCTGTACACAGGGGGTACCAGTTGAAGCTTTCAATTACTTTGATAGCGGATAACGTCTTCCGGCCGGGTAACGCCTTACTTCACTGTATAGTGTAGCATTTCAAAACTGCTTTTCCTCCAAGTTAACTCTAGGTCGCCAAGTTGGTTTAAGGCGTCAGACTGTAATGGATTCCAAAGTGATCTGAAGATCGTGCGTTCGACTCGCACCCTGGAGACTTCTTTTTTGCATTTTTTTCGCGAATTTTTTTGGCATCACTAAACTTATATGAATTTTGACATCTTTTGGAGGAGAGACATCTTCTTTGATGCCTTTTTTTTACCACTTGTATATCCACTGGTCAGGTTACAATGACTGTGAGGTTTTCTGAAGATCTCAATTCTTTAAAGAATGAGCCAACAGTTCCAGAAATCGAAAGAATCACAGACTTATACCTCCAGACAGATGGTCATGAAGTCACAGTCCAACTCCAGTTCATCGTCACATATCTCCAGCATATCATCCCCGTGTACGAGAGTCTGAAGCCTATACTTCGACGCAAGGTCAGAAAGCTGTTCTACACAACAATCGGTGTCTCAAATCTAATTAATCAATACAAGCTAACCAAGAATGAGATTTACCTCAAGTTCACCAAGGAACTGCTCATTGATCCATCTTTACTTGTCTCAATTGTTACAAATGCCGGTGAAAAGAAACAAGAACTATCGCAGGTGAAGTCACTGTTCTTTGGGAGCAAGATCTTTCAAACATTCGAAGGGAAATTATCCTTGGATAAATATCTGAGCCTTCTTGTGAAGCAGTTGATTGAGCTTTGCAAACAAGGCAAGCAGACTCCAGAATATTTACTGTCATACCTATCCATACACCCAATTGAATCCAAGTTGGTGCTTTTCAATGAACTCTTTACAAATCAGAACTTTCAATACTTGAAGAATTCAATTGAGCTAATGAATAGCTTCCAAAAGAGAACTATTATCACCAAACATCTTCTGCCCTACTTGTCCAACTATACACACGTGAACAACATTAACACTGTCATCAAGATCATCTCACAACTACCAGTTAATGACGTTGACGATTCAATTGCCAAGTATCTTTCAGAGTGCTCCAATGTCGAACTTCAGCAAGCTGTTAGTTATAACCTCAAAGACAAACCGTTACAATTCAATATATTGTTGAAGCTATGGGGTAATGAACAATACATCAAGAGTTATCCAGTTGAATCACAGGAAGCTCTCACCAAAGAGCTTGTTATTCTGTCCAATTACTTTTCTAATACCCAGTTGACTGAGATCTCCAAAGATCGTGTGTTTTTGAACTCTATTACTTCGAGATTGAGTACAGATGAAATCCCAAAGAGGAGTTTAGGTTTAGTCATTGCTAAAATTGTCACCCTGGGTGAGATGAAGGTGGATATTACTGATGATATCAAGATTGAGAAGCTTCAAGATGTGAATTTGGCTGGTCCAATTGATTTCGACGATTTGCGGATCGTTGATGGCATGCAAAATTTGTCGCTAAGCAACCAGAAGGAAACGATACAAGACAGTGATGACGACAGTGACGATGAAGAAGACGAAGATTGGAAACAGGATGATTCTAAGCCTGTGTTCTTGAAAGATTTGATTGCTAAGTATCATAATGATAAAACAAGAAG
Organism: Taiozyma rabaulensis; assembly: GCA_030574855.1. NCBI lineage: Eukaryota > Fungi > Ascomycota > Saccharomycetes > Phaffomycetales > Wickerhamomycetaceae > Taiozyma > Taiozyma rabaulensis. The sequence continues at coordinate 45,656 of JAJMFP010000200.1, forward strand.
CATCACTGACTTGCTATCACATACAATTCAACTAGTGAGACAAAAGAGAACTTTCAAGCATGAGATTGAGTTCTATAGTGAGGAGCTAATAGCTGTTCTGGTTGGCTTGATGAACAAGTATGAGGAAAAGAACTTTGAGGAATTGAAGCTGAATGCTATCGTGAGTGTGATTGTTGTCAACCCTAACATTATTTCCAAAGTTATCAATTTGTTGTTCACAGGTGATTACTCACTCCAACAGCGCATGATCATCCTGAGTTCGATCTCACTGTCTGCTAGAGAACTCCGTGGCCTTGATGACCAAATGATTGAGAAGCCACAAGCATCATTCCCAACTAAGGAGCTCCCACAAAAGAAGTCTCTAGTCCAAGAGGTGAACAAACCCGCAAAGATTGAAGAAATCAAAGACAAGGAAGATGGGGACGAACATATAAGCTCAGGAACTGTGACCAGAATGTCCTCCAAACTGACAAAGTCTAAGCAAGAAAAGAAGCCTAACAATTTTGCCAAAATCGCTGCAAAGTTTTACTATCCGTTAGCTAATGGCTGGATTGAGGGTATTGATGTTGGTCACTACAATGAGATGTTTTTGAAGCACTACCTACAGACCCTAGATTTGATCATTGATGCTGCTTACCCATGTTATGATTATCAAGCCATGGCTGAGTTGCACTCCACAATCAGAGATAACACGAAAAACATTACACTATAGAGAACAATGGGCCAAGGGTCGACCGTTCGACGCTAAACTGATCCGAAATTGCATAATCATGATCCACAATTGCCAATTGTAGAGATCTTTGAGAATGTCTTTGTTCCGCTCAGGGGCAGCGGGCTCTCTTCTGCGGCCTGCCTAGTTCTAGAGCAGGATTAAAGAGGGCAAAGAGTCCACCCGATCCAATTGTGGTGTCACACGTTCAGAGTCAAAATAATTGTGACACAAAATACGAGGAGCTGAGATTTGAGGTTGCAGAGGCCAGTCCCATGGCTTTATTAGAGGTATGACTACTACACTGTACTGAAGTCTGAGTCCTCAAGGTACAACTGTAGGAGACTCAAGAATGGCCAATCGACGTCATTGTGAATCCGAGCACAGTTTCGTTCCTGATCAAGATCTCATCGAGTCATCGGGCGTTTTGCTCACGAAATTGGCGGTGTTTATCATTCTCGACGCCACAGTGAACATAGTGAGCAAACGACATACTTAGACGAGGTTTTTTGCTAGTTGTGGGAAAGTTCAGAAGTGGCAAAGACCACTGATGGTCTCCGTGGGATCCTTGGTTGTGTTTTCTGAGTCGCCTGCTCGAAAGTTGGACTCTTGTCAGCCCAAAAGTCTGAATGTTTCAGCGATTATGCAATTTTCCATGAGATGTTAACTGTGTGGCATCGGCTCGGATAATCGCTAAACTGTACAACAAAGAGACACAAAAAGTTCCAGCTCGACACAAAACTTCATAGTCAGAGTGGCTTGAGCTTTGATTTGCAGCATATCGACTGCTGCTTCCTCCCAGAATGGCGAAAGCAAAGCTGCAGGAAGTATAGAAAGGCACTGGGCCCCACCAATCGACCCTCTTCACTTGGGTTGACCTATAGCCAAATATCTATCAAAATGCAACCAGATCTACCTCAAGGTGCCGGTTATGCGGTCATCATCGGGCTGGGTGTCTTCTTCGCTGTGCTGATGAACGTCATCACTTGGATCCAGAACAGATACACCAAGACCCATTCAGATAATGTCGATGAGTTCACTGCTGCTTCCAGAAACGTTCCATTTGGTCTTATCTGTTGTGGTATTGTCTCCTCCTGGACCTGGTCTTTGACCTTGCTGCAATCCGCTACTCAGTCCTACAATTTGGGTATCAACGGTTCCTATTACTACGGTATTGGTGGTCTATGCCAAGTTGGTGTCTTTTCCATCATCGCTTCCAAGGTTAAAGCCAATGCCAACTTGGTGACAACCTTCCCAGAGATGGGTTACTTTAGATTTGGTACCCCAGGTCATGTTGCCTTCTTGTGGTGCGCATTTGTTTGTAACTCCATTGTTTCTGCCTGTATCTTGTTAGGTGGTTCAGCTGTCGTTAACGCTGTCAGTGGTGTCAACTTCCACGCTGCTATTTGGTTACTACCATTCGTTTGTGCCATTTACGTCTTCTTGGGTGGTTTGAGAGCTACATTCATTGCTGATGCTACACATACTTTCATTTTACTGATCTTCGTCATGGTCTTTGCCTACACCACTTACTACGGTGATGACTCTAAGCTTGGTTCTCCAGGTAAGATGGTTGAATTGTTGACCGAGCTAGCCAAGTCTACTCCAATTGATGGTAATTACAAAGGTTCTTACCTAACCTTCAGATCCAGAGAAGGTTCAACTTTTGCTGTCAGATCAGTGATTACCGGTTTTGGTTTAGTTAACTGTGATCAAGCTTATTGGTCAAGAGCTATTGCCTCGAATGCTAAACATACTTCTTCAGCTTATTTCTTCTCAGCTTGTGCTTGGTTCATCATCCCAACTGCCATGGGTTTAACCTTGGGTCTTGCTGCTAGAGCGCTTTCTTTATACCCTGACTTCCCATCATTGAGCTCTTCTGAAGTTGGCGGTGGTTTGGCTGCTGTCGCTGCCGCTCAATATTTGTTAGGTAAGGCTGGTTCCACCTTGATCTTATTGATGGTTTTCTTGTCAGTCACATCTTCCTTATCCGGTGAATTGATTGCTTCATCTACCTTAATGTCTTATGATATCTACAAGAAGTACTTGAGACCTCATGCCTCTCCAAAGGAGGTTGTCATCTCAGCCAAGGTCGCTGTCTTTATTTGGGCTATCTACAGTTCTGCTCTAGCCTCTATCTTCCACGAAGTCGGTATCTCCATGGGTTGGTTATTCAACTTCTTAGGTGTTGCCACTGCCTCAGGTGTGTTCCCAATCGCGTTGTCTTTCCTGTGGAAAGATTTGAACACTGTCGGTGCTGTTGGTGGTTCAATTGGTGGTTTGTTCCTATCTTTGGTCGTTTGGCTAGTCACTTGTAAGGTTTACAAGAAGGATATCAGTGTTGACAACCTGTCTGATAACTGGGTCTCATTTGCTGGTAATGCTGCTGCTATTGTTCTAGGTGGTGCTATTGCCTTCGTTGCCTCCAAGATCAAACCTGCCAACTTTGACTTTGACAAGACTAGAAACAAAACCATCTTATCAGAAAAGGACCAGCAAGAGTTGGAACAATACAACCACGAAACACACTCTGCCGATGGTAAGGACCAAGCTGATTACGAATCGAAATCTGTTGACTCCAACGACAATGAAAGCGGTCTACCTCAAAAGGAACAGTTAGACTTGCTCAACTTGAACAAACAGTACAAGAGATTCACTCTATACACACTACTGCTGGTCCTGGTATTTGTCTTCATCATCCCTGTTGCACTGGGTGCTCCACCTTACACTTACAGTACCGGGTTCCTCACTGGTTGGGTCATTATCATGTACATCTGGCTACTGTTGTCCTTCTTCTTGGTCATTGTCTACCCACTGTTCGAGGCCAGACATACCATTTGGGACCTAACGAAGCAGATTCTTGCTGTGAGTAAGTCTTAGTGTTTGAAACGGACAATTTTACTTCTGATATTATAGTGTGTGTCTAATAGTTTAATCTAATTTATGAGTTTTTAGCTTTAGGAAGAAGTAGGTTATATGCTATGTAGCGGTTGTCTTTTTTATTTCCCGATTGGGAAGTCAAGGGGCCGCTCCAAATGGGTTTCTCAAATCCACGAAAAGTGTCACTTTAGACACCATCTTGATAGCACAGTTTAGCACCAAAAAAGCCGTTAAAAGGGTCATTGAGCTGTCAGAAAGCTGCTACGTAACTTCTACACTTGAGCCCACACAGCGCGATGTCCTTCATCAACGCATTGCGCGAGAGAGCCTCGTCGCTGTCCCTCTTTGACAAGGCTACATCCCCAAAGAAACCCTCTAAGGATGAATTGTTCAGACAGGAGTTCAAACTACCTGACAACGAGTCCATCATTGACGAAAACGCTGCTGAGCTGCTCATCGTGAGCAACGACTCCAAGAAAACCAAGGGCTCCCAGAGCCAATTGGACAGCAACAACAACTTTGTCTATTCAGGGAAACTATACCTCACACAGCACTATCTGGTGTTCAGAGACAGTTTTGACAGAAACAGCTGTGTCCTGGTGCTGAACTTGTCCACCATCAAGAAAGTCGAGAGAATCCCTTCAAAGGCGTACGTGTTTGCATTGTCAATTGTGCTGCAATCCGGTATCAAAGTGCTGATCCAATTCATCGGTATCCGTTCCAGTTCTGAAGACTTTTCACATAAGCTAAAGATCCAACTGAGAAACAATATCCCAAACACCAAGAAACTGGAACCATTCCTAGATACATTATATTCAGAATTCATCATCAAGAAAAATGAGCCAGGTGCTGACAAAGAAAACATCCAAGCTCCTCAAGGTGGTCTTGGGCAGCTTTACAAATTTCCAGGTGACGTTAGAAAGCTAAAGGACAAATCGAAGCTAAGACTATGGTATGACTACTTCAACCGTTATGGGAGAAACTTGACCTTATCACGCCAGAAGATGTTCTATAAATTGCTAAGAGTCGGTCTCCCAAACAGACTAAGAGGTGAAGTTTGGGAATTGACCTCTGGTGCAATCTATCTTAGATTCCAAGAGCTTTCATACTACCAGAAATTACTAGATGATAACAAGGATAAGCACTCTGTTGCCATTGAAGAGATTGAAAAGGATCTGAATCGTTCTTTGCCTGAATATCCAGCATACCAAACAGAAGAAGGTATAGGTAGACTAAGAAGAGTGTTGACCGCTTATTCTTGGAAAAATCCTGACCTTGGTTATTGTCAAGCCATGAACATTGTTGCTGCTGCTCTGTTGATCTTTCAGACCGAAGAACAAGCTTTCTGGACTCTGTCTATTCTATGTGAGAAGTACGTTCCTGGTTACTATTCAAAGACTATGCATGGTACTCTGCTGGATCAAAAGGTCTTTGAATCGTTGGTTGAGAAAACCATGCCAATCCTATGGAACCACATCGTCAATAATGATATTCAATTATCTGTTGTCTCCTTACCTTGGTTCTTATCGCTGTTCTTGAGTTCAATGCCTTTAGTGTTTTCCTTCAGAATTATTGATATCTTCTTCCTACATGGTCCAAAGACTCTTTTCCAAGTTGCTTTGGCTGTGCTGAGAATCAATGGTGAAGAACTTCTTGAAATTGATGATGATGGAACTTTCATTTCAGTGTTGAAAGACTACTTCTCCCAACTCGATGACTCAGCTCATCCAAATGCTGCTGATCCAAAATACAGACAGCTGACCAAGTTCCAAGAGCTTCTCATTGTTGCCTTCAAAGAGTTCTCGACCATTACAGATGATATGATCAACAAAGAGCGCCAGAAATACAGACCTGAAATCACTCAAAACATTGAGACTTTCTTAAAGAGAAGTCAAATCCGTGCTCTACCAAGAACTCCAAACATCTCTCAAGACTACGTCTCAAACATCTATGACAGATTTTACCAAGCCATTCAATCGAACAAATCTGACCTTGGTGTTGGGTCGTCATCAATGAACTTTGATACATTCAGAGACTTCTTGTCGGGCTTCTGTGACTGGGTCTTACCAGATGAAGAGTACAACTATCATGCCAATGATTTCCTACACAGACTATTCAAGAAATGGGACTCTGATGGTGATGGTGAATTAACTTTGACAGATATTGTTGTTGGTCTTGACAAACTGGTTAACAAAGACTTGCTAGAATCTATTTCAAGCTTCTTCGAAATCTACGATGAAGATGGCTCTGGTCAAGTTGATAGAGAAGGTATCTTACAAATCTCTGAAGGCTTGCTGTACATTACAAAACCACTTCAAGATGGTCTGGTTCTTGATCAACTAACACAAAAATCCATTGAGACTCAAATTGCTGATTCCATTATTGAGAAACAACAGAACTCAGGGGATGTCGAAGAGATTATCTTACCTTCTGAAGTCAGTATTAACAAAGAAGCTTTCCAAAGAGAACAAGGTGAGCGTTACCTATCAGCTGCTAGTGATTTTATTCAAAGATCATTTGAATATGCCCAACCTGTTCTTGAACCTCAACTGATTGAGATTGATGAAAACCAAGATATTGAGAAACTGAAAGCCAATGCTGCTCTTGATCCAAACCACCCATTAACTGTCAACTTGCCAACGTTCAGAATGGTCATATTGGCTAATGAAACTTATGAATTACTGTTTGCCCAAACTCTAGCTGATTCAATCCACCTGGATAGAAAGATCACAGTCAATAACAAAGGCAGCATTATCCGTGATATGTTCGATGGTCTATTAGCTGACGGTAGAAGGGTTGCTACTCAGGTTCGTCGTCGTATGGACTCCACTGCCACTTCAACTTCAGATGGTCAAAGTGTCAAGGCCAAACCACATGCTAATTCAATCACTGAGGATGAAGAAGAGGAAGATGATTTCGGTGGTACCACAGCAAACGATTACAATGACCTACTAGAAGGTGCTGAAGTCCAAGCTTTAGGTGACGTTCCTGTTGCTAGTAACGACAAAGATGTTGAAAGAAGTAATGATTTGAAAGTCCTACATGGTGTCTTGGAAGAAACTGAGAAGCATAGAAAGGACTTGATCGAGTTCGAAAGTTGAAAGATGGGAGTGTGATTTGCACTATAATTTTATGACTACGTTTAAAGTACCTAATTTTGAGGTGATGTAGTACCACTGTAGGAAATATTTCTATATTATTGATAAACATTGTTTTTTAACACACTTGAACAACTTCAAACGAACTAACAGCTAAACAGGGTCTACTCCTTGGATGATCTACCGAACAATTTCTTTAGTTTGCCTCCGAAACTCTTCTTCTCCTTTTCACCGTTGGTGCCCTCCTTCTTACCCTTGGATTTGTGACTTTGGTCCTTTGCACTTTCACTAAAGTAACGAGTTCCTCTCTTTTCTGGCAAAGATTTTGCTGGAGACTGTTCTGGGATAGCACTTGCGCTTGGACTTCTCAAGGTGTAGTGAGACTTTGGCTTTCTTAGCGGTTGAGAAGGTGGAGGTGCAAAATTGTTGGAATGGATTGGAACGTCAAGATCTGAGTCTGAGTCGTTGAATCTAGATTTGAATCCGCTTAACCCATGATGAGATGTTTGTGAAGGTGATTGTTGTTGGGAATGTTGATTATGATGGTGGTGGCTTTGCTGTTGAGCTTGGTTTCTGTAGAAGCCTAGATTGGATTCGACATTGGCATTACCTTGAATGACAGGATCTCTCAGGGACATTCTCTTGAAGGCTGCATTCTTGTCTCTAGATCTTTCTTTTTCGAAACTTGACTTCTTCTGCAGTTTTGGTGGTTCCTCCTTTTTAGTAGCAGCGTTCAGAGCAGCTGCGCTTGAGGCTGAATTGAAAGTGTTCTTGGATGTAGGTTGACGGAGTGTTGACTTTGGAGGAGGTTTAGTTGGTGATTCTGGATGGTAACTTTGAGGTCTAGGCTGCTGCTGCTGCTGCTTTGTTCTGGCCCCCTTACCTAGAGACTTTTGTTTGCTAGTTTCAACAGTGGAAAGTGGTCTTTGTTGGATGCCGTTCCCATTAGCCTTGGCCTTATTGGAAAGCTGTGGTGGTCTCAGTAGCGGCTGTGGCTGTTTAGATTGTCTGTTGATAGATGGTGATCTCTTGACAGTGCCTTTAGTTGGGCTTGGGTCATCTAGACGCGAGTTCAATCTTGTGTTTTCAGCGGTGGTCAAGGACAAGTAAGCATCATTTGCAGCACTTGGGTTCTCAGGCAGGTAGACACTAGAGCTTGATTTAGATGATTTCAAGGCAGATTTCAATGTCTTTGCTTTCTTGGTCTCTTCGTCTGATCTTTCGACAGATGAAACGCTGCTGGCTGGACCGTGTACATCAACGGATAAATGGTTCGTTGGTTGTTCTTGCTCGGCCACTTTCTCTTGGTTCACAAACAACGATGGTATGGTTGGACGTAACTGTTGAGCCATGCTTGAACCACCAGATTTGGTGGTGTTCTCTAGTTCTGTGTCTTGGGTGGTGAACGATGATTGGCCTGCATCGGTCTCGGTCGACTTGGCAGTCGATGGTGCTTCGGTAAAGCCATCTTCTAGTAATGAATCTTTTGAGTCTGTGACTTGGACAAGAGTGGCCTTTGGCTCATCTTCAATGAAAGAATTTCTGCTTGGAGCAACAACTTCGGACAGTTTTGGTCTCTGGTTGGCTTTACCATTCAATTGAATTTGGGCGTTGTTCTCATCTTCAACCAGCTTCTTCTCTAGCTCAGCTTCTTCAATTGCTTTGTTGTTCTCCAATTCTTTCAACTCTTCAGTCACAGTTGATTCACTCTCAATTTCTTCAATCTCTGGGGTCTTCAAAGCGTGTGATTCAGAAACTTCTGCTGTGCCCTCTCTGGAGAGTTCGGAAGTATGTTCGGTTTTGGCCTCCTCTTGAATTGCACCAAGATTATAAGCAGGTGAAGGAGAATCTAGGTCCAGAGATGAACCTTTCTTAAAGTCAACAATAGAGTCTTCTTCAATCTCAGTCAGTGGTGTTTCAGCAAACGTTGCCCTTTTGCTTGAGCTTGTGGAAGTTGCAGAATGGGTGCTACCGGCATCTGAGAAATGATGCTTCGATGGTGGTTTGACTAATGATGGGCTTCTCTTAACAGTGAACTTTGGCTTTCTAACAGGCTGTTGTGGTGCTTCCTCTTCAACCGGAACTTCAATTGTCACCAGACCGTAAGGACCCGGAACATGTTTCTTGATGGTCTTAGGTTTCTTGGCCAATGGCTTTCTCTGTACGGGTTTAGGGGCACTGTTCAAAGACTGTGATCTGCTGACAGGTGCCTTAGTTTGTTGGAACTGGGCAGGTGGTGTTTGCAGCCCCAGAAGACTTCCCGATCTTGGGATTGATTTGAAACTTCTCTTCTGTAAACTGTGTGTTCTCTGTAGTGAGTTGGATCTTGGAATAGGCTGGCCCGTTTTTAGAGCTTGGCCAATGGCACTTGCTGCTGCCAGTGCATTGGAGTTCACATCAGTAGATTGCTGTTTGGGGGCGTTAGTATTCGAACCTTTTGTTTTGGACATAACTGAGAAGGAGTTATGCTAACCGTTAAGTAAACAAACACTCACGTTTCCAGGAAGTGGGCCCTGACTGACAACCCTGCTCTTTCTTCTATTTCCGAACATTGTGGAGCTCTTCAATTGATAAAAAACCGCAGCTGTTTGAAGTCCGTTAAGCTCTATTCAACAAGACTCTTTGTTTGATAGGGAGGGAAATGTGTCAATATATCGGTGTAATAAAATTCCCGAATTGAGTGGCAGTAAGAAGGTTCAAAGGCGTGTGTAATGATCTAGGTTTTGCCTAGTGTCGTCTTTAGCCTAGCGGATACCCTTCAGGTTCTTGAACAGTTCTGACTGAGGTTTCCGGTGTGTTTACAAGCACAATTTCAGTCACATTGATCCCATTTTTGCTATTTTTACTGAAATTTCAGTTCCACAGTACAAATATCCCAGGACTACAATTTACGCTGGCCGGAGATAATTAATGGTACGTTTCGAGCCGATAAGAAACCCCCACCTGTCTAAATCTGAAACTCTAGTGGCGATTGCGAGACTAGCCTTGCGTAAATATCAGACTGAGATGAGAAAGAGCATACAACCTTTCAAGTTTCCTAAACTCGTCAACTCTCAACAATGCCTCAGTGGCCCCTATGTCTATGAGGTACACATAGTAGATACCTTGGGTACTTGGCTCTGTCACTGTTCACACTAGTACCGTGTACGTATAAGCTGTAAAAACATGTGAGTTATTTTGATCATACTAAATTATTAGGTTGTAGGGCAGCCACGGCCAGCTACTACAGCATTTTGCTCTCGACGGACAGCCCCTACTAGCGCTTCCTGACTACATTAAAACGTACACGGTACCAATTGATGATGGAACCACTCAGAACTATGGTTACGTGTGTAAATTTAGCCGACGCTGCCAGCTTGGGAACAGTTTGGATGTTAGCCAGTTACGTCACGGGAGATACACGACGAATCGAAGACCAAAATTGAATTAGGCCTAAAAGCCGTAGCGTGTGTATGTGTGTGTTTTTCTCGTGCTTCGAAGTTCCAAGTGCTGATCATCAGATTTACCTTCAGAGGCGCATAAAGAAGAGCAGAGAGAAGGTACCGCAATTATTCGCTTCAATTCAATTGTCGATCTCAGATCGCGTACGCAAAAGTTACAGTCTAGAGCTCCTCGGGAAGTCCAAGGGGGCAGAAAGTGGGACAGGCTTATAAGCGCTGAGCCTGGCTGAAACCTGTGTACTTGAGTGCCTTGGTCTAGGGAAACTGTGGTCAATATGGGGGTGCCACAGGCTAGGAAGAGCAACTAAATCTCACACCAAGCCCGGTATTTGGTGACGGAGACTAAATCTACGGGTGGAGCGCAATTCGTTCTTTGATCGAGTATCAAACAAGTCTCGCCAGTACCCCTAGAGATGGTCTGCTTAGTGATCTAGATCTCCCCTTCTTTCACAGAGATCTAATCGTTGAAGCTTTTCCAGACGAGATTTGTTTTGGTACGCCAACTAACAAGGATAAATAACGCTTAAAGCTTAAAGACGCGCAACATCTGCAACCGGACATCGCCACGATAGCCGATGGTCTTAAAGTTCTGTTGCCTCTAGATCAACTGTTGTTTATTAACTGAATCTGGCTAAAACCTCCCGAACGATTCGCAACGAGGCGTACCTGAGTCCAAATTGTGTGTGCCTTCGCTTCAAGTTGAAAAAACTCTGAAAGCTGCCTTTTGATGATCTTCAATCTTCAATACAATTTACGATGTGAAATCAGAGTCTCTCTGTTCTTCGCGTATGAGGGTTTGAGGACTGCCTAAGTTCAGAACTGCTTCGTCTACTAGAACTGAGCTGGGGACTGTGGAGCTCAAACTTCAGTGGATATAACATGTGCAACGTGTAATCTCAACCTTCCACTACTAGCCCTGCATAACCATGAGTTTAAGCCTCTATACACTAGAAAAATGAAGCATGCACATAAGCATTTTAGCGATGTAACTCCTAAAAAGCTACAAGACGCCTAAAAACTGAACCACAAAAAGGAGTCTCATAATGGGACGCGACACATAAATACGTGATGAGGTGAAAGGTAGCAAAGAACTTTCATTAGCATTTGAACCTTCCTAATAGAGTTAAAATCGAGCAGCTGCAGGCCGAGGCGTAAATCTGAAGATTTGCGCTTTTCTGTTGTGTACTGCAGTTGTCAAAAGAGGTTCCACTTCGACTAACGCAGATCTCTGATTATCTATGTACAAAGTCTGAAAACACCAACAAGAGCGTACCGCAGATCGCTATTGCCCTCACTTGATTTCCACTTTTAAGTTGTCCTATGTTTTTTGAAGTGTCAACTTCCACAGGAAGCCGCTTCTCTTGATACCTGTCAGCTCATTTCAGTCTACCTCCAGACGTTTAAGATAGCGGGAAAGGGCTAAGCTAAAGACCAGTCCCCATGAAACTAGCTGCCAATTCCCAATATAATACATGATCAAATTCATTCGGGCCTCTAATGGTGATCTAGGAGTTTAAGAACAAGACATCACTCAAGAAGTATTTAGGGCTTAAAAAAGCTTTTGCTGGAGCAAGAAATCGTAAAGCCAGATACCCGCCAAGACTATGGGCACACACGCACTTACGCTCTAAACTGGCATGATCTATAGCTTTGATGATCTCCTTTTGCCTTTTGCAATTTGGGATTTTTGGCCTGCGCTGTGGAAAGTTCAGCTGCGCAGAGAATCGTGTTTGAAGTTCTGCACCAGCTTGCAGGAGTGCGCAGAATTCGATGCAGGAGTCAGGAGCAAGATGATAGATCTCGATTAACAGTCCCATCGTCGGCTCTAAAGTATAGGCCAAATTGCCTGCCCTATTGACCTTTCGACCAGTGTAACCAACATATAAATTTTGACACCATGCGTGCTCTGTACATTTAAATGTAATTCGCAGGAAATACACTCCCTGATCAAATGACCGACGTACTACCTATTACGCTAACGTCTATTCTTACAGCTCGTGCTCGTCTAGATCTAGCTGTCCTCAGATCTTTCCGTAGGCTAATCGAATCTGAAACTAATTTGCCTACGCTTACATTTAAAAAAAATACGTACTTGTCGAAGCATGCATCTTTGATGCTTTTTATAGCATCATTGAATATTGAAATCATCGACATTTAAAGGCTAATGCAGTACCAATTATGTATAACTTGGCTTGATATAAAATTGTAACCTTCTACTAATTTGAGTGGAAGTGGTTCACTAGTCTCGACTTTGACGCTTAAACATGATTACGTTTCTTTTTACTTTACACAACTTGTCTCTATATTCGAATCGAAGGAGCAGACGTATGAAATGATTTGGACGATACCAGCATGACTGGTACATCCAGCTCGAAACCAGAGCTTGAATCATCTCATGTAGTACACTATAGCAATAATATAAACTAACATCCTTCCAAGTCACTTAAGTTATTAATTATAATTAATAGCTGTCTTTTCTTGTCTATCTGACGAGCACAGCTTTATAGCTGTACGTAGTAAGTAGTACGTCTGTTCACTTAAATCTTAAAAGTACGTCTCTCCACCATAATTACAATGCGCCCTTTCTTATCTCACAGAAGCCCATCCTCTACTTTCCAGTGGTCTCCTTGTTTCAATAACACGGAACGCATACACGTACATGATCTCGGTATATATCTCTCCAAATATATGGGGTGATGTTCCGCCCTGTTCGCTAGCTCTTCATGAGTCTTGGATATTCAGTAACACCATGGTAAAACTAAACTAAACAGGTGAAAGACGGCTAGCTTGTCTTGTAATTTTCTATACCCACATGTGTACCTGATCGTAGAAAATTGTCTGGTTTTAGCCTTTTTAGGATCACGCCCGTCGCTTATCTCTACAAAATATTTGACGAAAGGCACGAGAACTTATAATTACGAGCAGGGCCGCGCCGCTGTGGAAAACAACAGGACAGTACAATATAACGAAAAATGAACAATCAACAAGTTATTGCGCCGCACGTACCTTCCCATTTAACCAAAATATAATTCTTCAAAGTTCTCACTTTAGCCAGCTCTGATGCAACGCTAACGGAGTGCACTGCTTCATGTACATGCGACTGTAGGAAATGATTTTTTTTTTTTGTCAGCTTCCACGTCTGATTCGTTCGCCAGGGAGGGACGAAAGACAGCCTCCCAGCTGAAGTAAAGAGCGTAGCTAGGCTAGGTGGGCAGGCCTTCACTCACATGTTTCCTTGGAAGATGTGTTCAGGCTATAATAGCTGTTTGTTGGGGGACATCTCGCAATCATTCAGGCTTCGGCTCTTTTGGAGTTCCCATAGTTTGGGACCTGAACTAGACGAACTTTAGACTGAGCATGGAGTTGTTCAGAGCTGGGGCAGTGGCTTGGTTGACCATATTCATCCACGCAGGAGCCCAAGCTCTGCCTACCAAAGCTCTGCCGAGCCTACAGGCCCAGAATTTAGGGAGCCAGCACTCATGCTGAAGCCCTGATTGGAACCTCCCACAGAATTAGGTCTGCTGAAGATCTCGAGCACTTTGAGGACGTGCATGAAGATCGAAGCTTTGCCTGCATGTATCTCCTGCGCTGTGACGCTTCATTCTGCATCTATGATACACTCAAATGCTCCTATATGCAGGATACAAACAGACCAGAACTTTAGACGAGACACCAACAAAATTTGGGAACTGCAATTCCATCTCCAACCTCTTTGGGGGCCTGAAATGACGTTTTGGGAAGACTTTGCACGTTTATTACCCCTTTCACCTTACCACGCCGTTGCATCTTGCTTAAGATGAAAATCGTCGCCTGCTGACGGGAGAAAGGGCGCGGTTCCAGTTACAGGTGTAGCTCAGCTCATTGGCATCTAATTACGGAGCACTTTCGCTGCTTACACTAGCAAAGCGCAGTTGTCAAAGTTTTCTTCCCTGCGGGTCTCTGGCAGCAGAGCACTGCTCTTGCGCTTGACCCCAGGCTGGCGACTTCTGAAGCAGCCTAAGCTGTAGAAAATAAGTGTTCAGCTGTGTAACTTCCAAGCTCCTTTCTGCGATGCGCTTGGACGCGAGTTTCTCTGCATGACGTGCACCATCACGCATCGCACCTACATTTTAAGTTTCTGCGATGTTGAAAGATCCATCAACTGAAATCTAGAAAAGTACCGCAGTCGAACTTGGTATATAAACAATCCGAGATCCTTCGAATTAGGACTGGGAGGGAAACTTAGGTCTCCTGTTTGCTCGACACGTCGTTATCCATCCCTTACTGAAAGCCTTCAAGCTTTCTTTGTTCTTCACTCTTTGCTCGACACGTCGTTATCCATCCCTTACTGAAAGCCTTCAAGCTTTCTTTGTTCTTCACTCTTTGCTCGACACGTCGTTATCCATCCCTTACTGAAAGCCTTCAAGCTTTCTTTGTTCTTCACTCTTTGCTCGACACGTCGTTATCCATCCCTAACTGAAAGCCTTCAAGCTTTCTTTGTTCTTCACCCTTTGCTCATTACCTGCTTGACCTATAGTCGCTCACTAGATACCTGGTTTCACTCACCACACAAGATGAATAGCCAAACTGAGAGAATGCATACGTACGAGATGTTCAACCCTCAATACCTTTACTATCCACCCCATCTGCTACAGCAAGATTTCCAGCAAGAGTTCCCCCCAATGGACGCTTCTTTTCCTCCCCAATTACACTCACACATTAGCCCTAATCTCCTAAGCTCAGACATTGCCCGTCCATCCATCTCAAGCTCACAAGTGAGTTTCAACCAAGATCCTATAGATGACGGTGCTCCACTGTCCAATGGCTCATTACAATGGCAAGCCGATATGAGAAATCAGCCTATTCAGTTTGAAAACCAAGATCCATTTGAGACTTATCGTGACCCATTTGCTGATTTCAGAGAAGACACATTAATGAAGCTGAACACTGAAAACGCAAACGATATCACCTCCTCATTCCCGAAGATCTCCACTGACTTGTCTCATGAGGAGAAGAGAAGACCCGCCCCATTAAACTTGGTGGATGTCTCAATTTATCCTACCCCGGATTCCGCCACTTTTCCTGATGGAGTTAAAGTCCATGGTATTAGTTTGAACACTCCAGTCTCACCAGGAAACACGCTTCACTCTCCATTATCTGCCAAGTCAGACACGTTTAAATTGAGAAACAACTCTGTGAACTCGCTCAATTCTGTCAATTCTCCAATCACTTCATCCCATTCTAGAATTTCCAAACCAACTGCTAAGAGCAGGGCCAAATCTGTTCCAACTATCCCAAAGATTGTAAGATCTGGTTCACATACTACACAGCCCGGTCCTATCCCAGCTTCAAAACCAACAATCAGAATTGACCCAGATACAGGTGATGAATTGCTCACATTTTCCTACTCCAAACAAAAGATTATCAAGACATTTACCATCAAATGCCCAGTTTCGCCAATCAATATCAAAGATATGTCTGACCAATTTTTGGTTGAAAACTGTGTTTACCCAAGAGCTATGGTTCCGATTGAAGAATACAAAGGTAACAGAGGTAAGTACGAAAGAGAATGCAATGAGATTGGCTGGACCTTGTCATGGTATAATCCAGAAATTAGAAACCACAGAGGTCTGGTGCAAAGAGCTGTTGACAGTTGGAGAAACACAAGAAGTGACAAGACTTTGAGATCAAGAAGAGTTAGAAAAGGTGATCAAAAATAGTTGAGTATGGAGTTGTGTTTTCAAGTTAATTTGGTGTTGTCATTTAATCTAATTTTCATCCTAGTTATTTAATGGTGTTTTTTTTGTTGCATATTTTAGAATCACTCAAGGGTAATTCATAGTTTCAATTCATGTTTTTCGTCGTTAATTATACATCCCACAGGTACCTGGAGTACTAATTGGTTTACCATTCATAATACAAATAATCATATTTACAGCTATCTAACGTAATATACCCGTTGATTATTACTAGCTTGAACGACAGCTAGTTGGTTGTTGCGGGTTAGCTGCTTGTCACGACCTCCAATTCAGAGAAGATTGAATTCATTAGAGTCTAGTCGACTTAATAAACATTTGATTAAATGAGCGAAGCGAGGATGGCACGACGCTGCCCAGTTCTTTCGATGTGAGAGTGTACATAGAAGGACCTTGTCAGTTTCTCGTATTATTGCTACGTCGACCGTCGACCTCTCCGAATCACTATCCTAGTATTGAACTTTAATACCCTATTATTGAATGAGGCGTAACTCGGAGTGCCCCTTTACGCTAATTTCAAATCCTTCAGCAATTAAGGTTACTAGTTTTAAGCTTTGGCTTTTTCTCGTTTGTAGGAATTAGCTTTTGCACTAAACTTGTTAATTTTTCAAAGCTTTAAATTTATGCATGTACATTGCAGCGAACATGTAATGCAAGAAGATGCAGCAAGAGGTGCATCTTGTGGTTGAGATTTCAAATCTTGCGATTATGAGATAGCTTGCCCTGAGATCTCAGATGTCAAAGTAAGTTATTAGAAGTTGCCCGTATCAAGAGGTATCATAATTCTTAACATGTGGTGTTTACCGAAAGTTTGACAGACTGTTTTGCACTAGCTTCTTCCTTGATCTTCTCGCAAGGCAATCAGTACAGGGCCGCGAACGACTAATTATAAACTATATTTCGAATTGAAACAAATCTCTGTCGAAGTACAATTATATCGTGTATAATAGTACCTCAAAAAGAAATTAGCTGATAACATTCGATATTCGTGAATATCTAAAGCTGGTGAACTTTATAATAGCTAGTTACCGCACGATCTCACCCGGCTTTTAATCATTGTACGAATCTGGCCGAGAAGACTTTTAATTACCTTTGCCAACAATAATCACTTGCCAAACTAGCGCATGACTAACTTGCAGACAGATATTAACGTCGACACGTCAGCTGTTTAATTCATTTTCTTAGCGTAGCTGATACGGCTGGTATAATTGGAGCGTTTTGTAGGACCTTTAAACGAAGCTGGAAGAATATAAAACCCTTTGATCAAGCATTATAAAAGTTCAGCTTCGTGCTACAAGTATAATTAGCTAGCTGCTGATCAACGGCCCATTAAGTTTTTCTCTATATCTATGAAGGCAAGATGATATTTATCTAGGGATTCTTAATGCCATGTTACCTGTAGCTAATGAGTCGGGTGATTTATAAGTTGGTTGCCAAATTGGCTGATGTATATTGGACGCCAACATGATCTAACAACTTCTAGTTTTTGGCGATGCGCAGCTAGTAATGAGCTGATCTGTAGGTACCAAACTCATTTTTATTCTTCAAAATAAGCGACAAGCAGGTGGACGATGTTACGATTAGTTGCCATGCATCAATTTTCATTCAAAATGTTTCAGAAGCTGCCACATTATTAAGCATGCGCATTATGGGGGGAAGAGAGCTGTGTGATCGCTACTAGCAGAGCTACTAGGCTTTTCAAACTCAAAGGACATGTACATATACAGACAGTCAGCTCTGCTTGTCATGAGCAAAAGCCACCATTTTATTTGGCATCCGACAACAACGTCTGCTCGCGTACTCAGTCAAAGCCACTAGTATAGTATAACTCCACAGTTTGCAGTGGACTAAGTTGATCGTGAATCGAGGCAGATTCAATGCCAAGCCGTGCCACGAAATAAAAAAGCAACACAACTGGCAAACTTTGGGGAGTCTATCAGATATTCATGAAACGCAGTCAGGAGTTGCACTGCTGCTAGATGGTCTTTAACTCCATGAGGTAATAATCGTACCCAAACTTTAATTTGACAGTGAAGATCATTCATATGCAGTCACAGAAAAAAGAAAATTTATAGGTAGAGGTACTCCTCATTTGAAGTGCAAGCTGCTATCAAACCGAGCCAATCACGTTCAAGCTGACGCAGAATGTACTGCGAAAAGCTGAGGGATGACAATTGATTGTCGGATCTATTTGTCAGTGTAATAGTGTACGTTGATTTTGCAGTTAGTGATTCCAAGCTCCTAGGTCTCATAATCACGCAAAATTGCTTTCTTACGTATCCCTTGCTTCTCACTACCTTAGGCGAGTTAATATACTTGAACACTTGCGGTGACTCTTCAAGTTATCTATCTCTAACTGAACGCAAACCATTTCTACTGGCCCAGCCGTTTGGAATTATCTAGCGAAGCAGGAAATACTTTAAGCCATAACTTTACAGTTCTCCACCTCTCTCGTAAGTTGTAACGTCTGCGCCCACTGCATATCCATAATAAGTTTGCAGCGAAAGATCTCACAAGTAAACGACAAGTTACAAGTTATGCACCATTATTTTGTTGAGTTGAGACCAAATATTTTTCAAGATGGTTGGTTGCTT
The DNA here is from genome assembly GCA_030574855.1 of Taiozyma rabaulensis. Lineage (NCBI taxonomy): Eukaryota > Fungi > Ascomycota > Saccharomycetes > Phaffomycetales > Wickerhamomycetaceae > Taiozyma > Taiozyma rabaulensis. The sequence continues at coordinate 64,112 of JAJMFP010000200.1, forward strand.
TTGACCTTGCCATGAGTAATTCATTTGTAAAATCCATGCGCACCAATACAGGCTATTGCAATACGTCATCTTTCTTACCAAAATACTGGAGGGATCTGGAGCTGGCAGCTGGCTGAAGCCAGATCTGCAGCTGGTCGTGGCATGTAGCACGTATTGACACGCTAATGTAATAAACAGCGTTACTTCACGGTTCAAGATGGTGACGCACTCATGTATGTTCCATCTCGTATATAAACATCGGAATGTATACTGTGTTATTCCAATAAAGGATTCCTAAGCTGGAACAGAAATGTATAAATTTGGGTCTGAGTCTGAGTGATGCGTAATCGCCTATCTAGCAAGATCTGTCAAAGACCCCAAAAGGGACTTTCGTATCTGAGCTCGGCTGAAATCACTTGTGTGGTAATTTATTGCACATGGAGGCTTGTGATCGACATAAATGTTTGGAAATGCCATCCTTTTGGATAGCTGAGTTGCCTCGAAAGACTCATGCTTCAGCTTGCGGTTGTAAATCGACCTAATATCAACACAGCGGTGCGTCAGAGGGATTGGCTTATCGTGATATTTTTTTGATTATCGATGGGGGATCTTACAGAGTTGTAATACGTCTACTCATGATAAGGATATTGTCGTAACTCTTTCAGCTGATTAGTTAGGTGCGAAAGGGGAACAGCTCAGTTTAAAGCTACGGTGTTATTTATATATGATATCGTTCTAATTATGTTTGTCTTTCCGTTTCAGCTGCTTCATTAGCGGTGTGATCAACGTATCTTTCATAAAAATGAAAAACCTCAAAGCAGACCTCAATCAAAATCAAATAAATAATGATCCATTCCAATCTTGTTGACTTCTGTTCATTAAGAGTTGAAAGTAAGGCCCGTGATTCATCTGTCGCATAGTCTAATTTCTTATTCAGGATTGAAATTCTTGGGGAAATATCCAGGACATTTGAAGTCAGCTTATAAATCTTCTCTAGTGTTGGCTCAGTCCAATATAGATCTGGAACTTCTATCAGTTCAGAGTACAGGTTCAGCTTGCCTCTCAATAAGAACAGTCTCCCGGTGAGCCTTAGTAATTCTGTTTCTGTAACTGTCAACTTCTTACCAACTGATAAATTTTCAGTGATCTTTTTGGTCTGGTCAATATGTCTTTCCAAGGCATTTTCCAAAATGGCCAGCCTGGTTGAGCGTGATAAGCCTGAGGAAAACGCTGCTTTATCGAGTAGTACCTGTTCCTTATCAGACGAGTTCACGATCAATGTCTCTTCGATAACGTGGCTATCTTCACCAAGTGACTCGGTTTCAATGTAATCCATATCTTCACTTTCAGGGTATTGATATTTTGAAATCTCGGCATCTTGAAACAGTGGAAGGACTTTTGACTCAAAAGTTTGCTCATCTATGCCCCATCCAATCATTGACCCATTCTCCATGATCAATATGTCGTGTTCATCTTTGTATTTGAAATGTAAAATCTCATTGGGGATGAGCACTTGCAAAGGATGGTTGTTCTTCTGCAGAATCTTATCAAGATCATAATTCTCACAGGTTGTAAATGTTGTACACGGCTTAACGACCAGTTCTGGATGTTGTTCCAGGAGTGTTGTCAAAGTCTGGGAATGGCTGTTGAAGCGATTTGTCCTTCTTAGCTTTTGAATGTTCACAGCTCTTGTGGTTTTGGGTGTCTTCTTTGAAACAGTGGAGTATAGACGAGGTATAAGCTTGGGTATGCAGGTCCTAAATTTGGGTATCAGTGGTAGTATCATGGGGTTTGATTTGTGGTTGTTGTGAAGGAAGTGGGCACATTGTGTCAAGGGGAAATAATTTTCTGTGGGACTTCCGAAATAATTTAGGCTCAAACGTAATACGGAGAAATTAAAAGGTCAATTGGTCCAAGGCAAAAACGTCGTATAGTGATTGAAGAAGCCCGACCGTGCACCATGGTCAGTGGCTCCAGAGAGAGAGGGATCCATCAGTCAAGCGTCTAACTAAATTTACTCGGTACAAATGGATAGACAGGTACGGGAAGTTGGAAAACTAATGAAGAAAACAGCTACAACTCATTATTCAACAAAACACATTGATTATAATTAGACACAAAAGCGGTGCGTTATTATCTGAGATATTAGTTAGTCAACAATTCTCCACCCAAGGGAAGATTAGAAATTGATTGGATAATTGTGGATCAGAAATTTGGGTATACTTAATGCTTCAGATCTGGGAGTACTAAGTTCCAGAGTTCAGACTGGTGCACAGCTTTTTTCTCGTCATTCAAATTATCACAACATGACAACTTCAGTGGGAAGAACTTACAATTTGTGCTTTGTTGGTTTGAAAGAAGGAAGATGGGTAAAGACTAAAGTAAAAATTTTTCAGAATTTTTTTTATCATTCCTCGAAAGAGTCCGCGAAAATGTGCCCTTACCTGAACGCGATTAGGGCTACACGAAGAATCAAAAAGTAGGGCTCCAGAAAAAGGCACGCTTTGAAGGCTTGAAGAGCGCCCTTAAAATTGGATCACAGAGGCTCCTGGGCCCTTATACTGAGTGTGTGTAAGGGGGACGGGACGAACAGGCGAGCCTGTAGAGGATACCCTTCGAACAAGGCTCAAGGAGAACCCCCAGAAATCGCCATGGTATTCTGTAAGGACACAGGGGACACACCGTGTCAATCAAGTCTCGTAGTCATCCCCGCCAATGGCCATCAACTTTAAAGCTCTAAAGGCTAAAGCTTGCGAGCGCAGGTATGAGAAACAACCAATGTCCTTGTAAGCCTAGTATTGAAATCAAAAACCAAGAACACGTCATGGCTCAAGTCTAGACGTAGGGGTGAGGTGGCGCATACCAGTTAACGGTAATCAAAGGAGAAGGAGGCTGCCACAAAGAACTCAGAAGCCAAATCAGTCAATAATCGCGGCTTCTGCCCGGGGTACACGCCTCAAGACTGTCGATATATCGATTTTGGTTTCCCAAAGAGGAAACTCTTCGAAGCTCGAAGTCTGATGGGTGTCTATAACGCCTCACTCAGGACACAGGATCAACGCCAGGCTGATCGAGATCGCGGAGTACGTGGAGTCCCTCTGCAAACACGCTACACGCCTCTCAAGAGCCAAAGCGAGCCTTTGGTGCTGATCTCTGAAACACGTCCAAGACGAGAAACTCTAGAGTCGAGACCTCAACTGGCAACTTACAGGTCACAGCGGCCCGCATAGCCTCGCACGCGCAGAGACCAAAATCTGCTAAAGCTCTTCGCGCTGCTCGTTATTTTCCAATGTTTTCCCCTTTCAGCTAAATTTCGACGCGTCTCATTAAAAACTCATCGCGACATGCATCAATCAAACAAAAATAAACGCGTCTGGAGAAAAGATCCACGAAGGCACATACCAGACAGATCCTGCCAATGCGAAAATATATAAATTGCTCCTCGCCCATCTGTTGTTTGTTTTCTCTGTCCTGGTCAACAAAGACCTAAGACCTCACACTCCTTCAATCATGTCTGATGCCCAAGCTCTTTCTATCCTTATGAAATCTCCTGTTAGCCAGGGTATGATCCAGCATATCGTCAACACCACTTTGAAAGTCATCCAGTGCAAGAAATCAAAAACAGTCTTACCTTCTCCGCCAAATTCACCAACACAACAATCAAAGCCATTACCTTCTTTAATGACATTCATTTCACGTCTGGTTAGATACACAAATGTTTATACCGGTACCTTATTGTCCACCTTGGTGTACCTAGAGAGACTACGCTCAAAGCTACCAAAGAATGCTGAAGGTCTTCCTTGCACTCTTCATCGTATCTTCCTAGCGTGTCTGATCATCTCCTCCAAGTTCAACAACGATTCATCCCCAAAGAACCACCACTGGGCTGAATACACTGACGGCCTGTTCACCACCAAAGATGTCAACTTGATGGAAAGACAACTACTGAATCTATTGAACTGGGATGTCCAAATCAGCAATCAAGACTTGGCTAGAAACCTACGCAAGTTAACCGAACCAATCAAGAACGATTTGAAGAAAGCCACAAGATTATGCCGCTCTATACCATCAAGAAAACTACATTCCTACTCTTTACCATCACCACCACAACAACAAGCTCCTACATCTCCAGTCTCATATCACGATATCATCTCCAACAACCAACTACATTACAGATCGAAATCATCCTCCAGTGTGTCGTCTGCATCCAGTGCAGCTTCATCAGTGTCTTCTCAAAGCTCTGTGAGCACCCCAGTCAGCAGCATCAATCCACAGCTGTTATACCAACCTACTGTGAGCAAAAGTCTTGGAATGCCAAGCTATTCCTACACCTTTGATCAAAATGACCTGAACAATTATATTCCTGTTCAGCAACTATGATTTGGTTCTATGCACAGTTATTTATTGAAGATCATTCATTAGAAGCACAATTTTGATTTTTATTTCAATTCTTTCAGGGCTATTATCTAGAATCAGCTCTCTTTACTTTTATCATTGTTATTTGGGTTTATCATATGGTTTACTTTTCAGGGTTTATAGGGAAATTTAAAACGCTTTATCAGCATAACTTCAAGATAACGTAGATCATTTCAGTAGAGAATTTTCAAGTTTTTGCTGTTTTCGATTGACAACAAGGATATGTTGAGGGCTAGTAGTTATTTGGTGTAATGTGTCGAATTAGTATAACGTTTGATCTGATCTTATTATTTTTTTTCGGTTGACATTGGGGCTTCGCCGCTCTACTGTATGACACTTAAATATTAAAGTAATAAAAAAGAGAATTGATCATGAGAAAATTGTACTTTTGAAAAGAAATACAAATCTCCGAATGTAGTAGCACAAACCAAGCAGATTCTCTAAGCTAGAACAAGATTCAGGCCGGATTTCTCCAAAAAAAAAGCATGCAAAAAAAGGTCGTACCCGGACTCGAACCGGGGTTATCCGGATCAAAACCGAAGGTGATAACCACTACACTATACAACCAAAACTTGAAGATCAAGCCCTCTTTGAATACCAAACTCCTCATTATTGTTAAGGGACACACAAAATATGGATATACGAAACATTAAAGTTGACGAAACAAGTACATAGCCAAAGATGTATCAAATTGTTACTTGTATCTACAGAAGAATGGGGTACAGAAAATTTAAACTCAAAAGCATTTATCGAGGGAAGGTTTACTTAAAATTCAAAAATTTAAGGCATAAGTGACAAAAAAGTGGAATGCAGTTTCTAGCACAGCATTGAAGAGCCGTTCTCAATCAGCTAAGTGATGGTCTTGACGGTGACATCAACAGCTGTTAAACCAGAAACGTTTGAAATATCAAAATCCCCTTCTGTGTCTGCTCCAACAACTGGAATTGTAGCCGAGTACTTGTAAGGATCGTTTGTATCTTTGGCGGTGTAAAATGATAACCCTTGATCAGTTGATAACTTACCACCTTCAATTGACCAAGTGACTGATTTAAAAGGGGTAGAAGAAATTTCTAAGAAAGGAAACGAGTCTTCTGCAGAAGCAATACCAAGGTTGAAAGTGTAGTCACCAGATTTTTGGGAAATGACACCATCAATATAGTCTAAAGTGGATGCCTCATCATCACCATTACCGACAAAGAAGTATTCTAAAGCAGCCCCTTCATGTCTTGCAATCAGGGGATAGTCATCAACAAACAGTTGAATTGAGAAAGCTGAAGCCAAGGCTAAGAAGTGGGTAGTAAAAAAGGCAATTGAATATAGCTGCATAATTGGAGATGGAAAGATTAGAAAGAAGACAATTTTTCAGTGACAGTTCGACATTTATATACTCTCATAGAGCTCTAATTATAGCCATCGTCTTATTTGCTGCTTTTGTTATTGTTTACACTTCAATTAATTATAGTATCTAAGAATAGGTATAAAATGTAGTTGTCGTATTACAGTACCGCACATCAATTGCTTAAGACGTCATCAAATGTACAAATATATATATAACAAGTAGCAGTGTATGAGCTCATGCTGATTATCTGACTGTAGGTATTTCAGAGCCTTGGCCCTCTTCAACTTACAAACTAGCTAACCTCTAATTCTTGTAGCTGCTTTCGGAGATTACATTCCTTCAGGGCACTAAGAAATTGTCCTATCCTGCACAAACAAAACAAGCTTTAGTTATCAACGCCAGAAATTCTAGTTATGCTCTATATATACGTAGTTTTTCTGTGTCACCACCTATCTTCTCTACTTCAGTCCTTTAATTGATATATAGTACATCTTTCTTACCCGAAAAATCCTACAGCAGAAATCACGTCAAAAGCAGCTCTGTAAAAAATGTCAAGACGATCCCCCATTCCTACAATATTTTATCTGAAAATAGGAATTCAAATAATGACACTGACTAATATTGACTGTACCGATGGTAAGGCGGCGTGATACCTTCAAATTTTGTAGATTGTAGTAGGAAATCATACCGGTGATGCTGGTTGGCTTTATAAACATCCCGGGTAGCGGGAAAACACTAATTATGTGTCTCTGGAGATGTTAAGCTTCCTCGAAGGAAATCAATCGTTTTTACACCTATCTTACGGCAAAACCTGACAAAATTTTATTCATTACTACAAGTGATTTTAACAATATCGATATCTCATGTAATTATAACTCTCTAAATATGCAAAATCATTTCGTTAGATCATATCATGCAGGGCACAGCTTGTTATTCTGTAATTGAACAGTATGTCTAGGCGACCTCAGAGACAACAACCTTAACTTCAACCTGCTCCAAAGCTGAAACAGCACTGTGACTGATAACATCTGGATTACCAGCACCAACAACAGAGTCGGAGTCGGAGTAGCTGTATGGATCTTTAGCATTCTTTGCCAAGTAAAATTTGTAGTCCTTGTTGTTGGCCAATCTACCATCTTCAACGGAGAACTTGACGGTTGGTTCTTGGACAGATAATTCTAGGAATGGATAACCAGTGTATGAGCCTTCGTTTTCGACAACACCTAGGTATTGTTTGAATTCGGATGACTTAGCTGTAGCTGGGAAAGTCTTGGAGATGACACCGTCCTTCAAATCATAAAATTCACCTTTGCCACCTTTTGGACCCAAGAAGAAGTAGTCGATACCGGCACCTTCATGTTTAGCTGATAGTGGGGCATCATTGACGTACAATTGGACTGATGTAGCTTGAACTAAGGCTAACAGGGTAGCAGTTGAGAAAATAGCTGAGAATTGCATTGTGTATGTGGTGTTAAAGCGATAGTTGTTTCTTAATCTGGTTGATTAGTTGGTGTAGAAAAGCGTTGAAAATCGGAAATTGAGAAGAGTTGCTATCTGTTATATAGTTTGTCATCTCATGATTCATCCCCACTAATTCATGATCATTTAGCATTCACTGTTTCTAAAGTTAGAATCAGCTTTAAAAGTAAACAAATTACGTAGTGTCACGCAATTTCATTTGCTCCGGCGGTAGTTTTTCAACCCTAGCGATCTACACTACTTTGGATTTGTTTCATCTCTAGCCGACAACTAAATTTTAAAACGAGATCATGCAATCTAATGATGTAAGAGTGTTTTTATCTTACATTCAACGTTCTCATAGGAGTCTGAAGTCTATTTTTAATTACAGTCACATAATCTGACTTAGAAAAGTTACACAACCGACGAAAAATATGTTTACGGTGCTGACTAGCATAATCAGTATGAAATATTCTAAGGTCTTTTTTGAAGGAACCACTGGTTTCAAGATGTTACGCTGCTACTTAAGAGCATTATTTGAATTTTGACCTAAATTTGGGGTCAGGGTCTCATGGAAGCTTTTTTCAGAAGCTTTCGAATATGCATGATGACAAAATGAATCTTAAAATCGCGAAATAGCTACGACAATAACATGAAGATGACATATAAATGACATATAATGTGTGATCTCCAAGATTACGCGTTATGATTGAAGTAAAACACGCAATATGGCATATTTTTGGTTACCCAGTAAAATTTCACCGTATTTTGGGTACTAAATTTAGAAACCGATCATTCAGCTCAAGTTAAAGGCTATATAAAGATGGAGAATTTTCTGATGTATAGAACACAACTTCTGCATTGATCAAGACTACACAGTTCGAAGTACATCCAATAAATCAAAATGCTTTTCTCAAATTTTTTGGCTTCCACAGCGCTACTAGCTTTAACCACTGCCACCTCAGTCCAGCTTTACGTTGGGAATGCCCCATTAGTTGCCAGACGTGAAGGTGCTGGGATCGATTATTTATTTCTGGGTAATGAAGGTGACAAAGCTGAATTTTATGAGTATGAAGACGGTGTTATCTACAAGAATGTTGAATCAAGCGAACATGCGGCTGCTTATCATGTCTCATTAAGTGCTATCAAAAATCAAGGTTCTTACACTGGGTTTCCATTTTTGACCTTAAGCACTCAAGCCCCAACGGTCAAATGGGCAATCGAAGATGGCGTTTTATCATCAAGTGAAGACTTTGAATTTTATGCAGCTAAGAACGCTAATGACCCTTATTCCTATTCAAAGGACACCGAAGTTGTTGGTTATGGTAGTCCAGATGTCATTTCCCACTCAGGTGCTGAAGGTATTCAAGGTCTACAAGTTAGAGTCATTACTTCAGAAGCTGCTTAGTATAAGTAAGTACTAGTAGACTCTTTAGATTCGATTTATTTAGCTGAATCAAAAAATTTCACGAGAAATGAAACTTAAGAAGAATTAATATATGAGGTTTATGATTTAATTATGGGTAGTACTAACGTACTAGCTAGTATTTCGTACTGAGCGGATTATATTAAATTGAATTATAAGATTTATATAAATCTATCTAACATTAATGGAATTAAATTAAATTATATAATATATATATAATATATGATAATTCTGCCACTCTCTTACGGCGGTAATGAAGGGACTGCTAACTTTGAACGGGTGAATGATAATTAGCGTTGACAAGTTTATAAAGCACGCCAGCACATCCGATTACCAGGGACACAGAACACACAGTAAAAGCTACCGGGCAACCCTCAATCCTACTCCAGCTGCACAAGCAATTATCTATCTATTGTCCGTATTCTTTTCCCATCCCAAAGTCTCCAGAACTGCACAAATCCGAACAACTGAAGCATTACAGATTTCAAGTACTGCCTAAGCTAATCGGCCCCAAACCACGCTTTAAGCGAACTCTGAAAGCACCATACATCTTCAAGGTCATACGTCAGTACCACAACTTCCACTCGTTTGTTATTCATTGGTTTAGAATATTTATTTGCGAATTTATTCACTGTTTTATAACATCCCAGACATTGCTAAGATGAGACATGCTAAAATCCCAGTCTGACCTTTCAGATGAAAGGGAAAGCGTCTACTCAAAGACGATTTCATTTGAGAATACTTCTTATCTTTGGGCTGCTCTTTTCAAAGGCTCTAGGAACGTCTAATGATTGTCTAATGCCGGTATTTACGAGTCTACGTCTCAGTTTCTTCATCAACCACTAAAGTCCATAAAAGTTGGTGATTTACTCGCGATAAGTCATCCAAACTTTTACAGTACTCTTGCAAGCCAATTCAATTCAGATTTTGACCTTTAATATCACTTGTTCTCAGGCAATAAAGGTTCTATGGCCGATTTACCCTGACCATCCAAGACCTTCGACACTTTTTAGCTTGTTCGGTAAGAAAATTAAAAAAAATCGCTGAGTCCAGAACCCTTGATAAATTGACAACGCCATTGTAAGGCACTCACAAATGTTGAGGTGTCTCCCGTAATCCCAAGCGATGCCTTCAAAGGCTGGCTTTGAATGAAAGAGAGTTTCACTGCTCTGAAGCCCTGGTAGAATCTTCTAGGTGTCAATTAGTAGTAAAATCACCAATTCAAAACTTTTGAGCTAGCACTATGAGCCACAAGGAAAGTATATAGTTTGAAATTTCTCTTGAGGATAGCCAAATAGTAGGACAGACTAAATGCAGAGTTTGAGCAGATTTCCTCCCGTAAATTTTGTGCTATTGTCCCTCAAAGTTGGGGTATCTTTTTTTGTGGAGCCAGAAAAAATCTCGCCTAGCTACGCTATTTTGGTGGCAAAATGGTCTCTAACCAGCCTCCCAGTTTCCCGGACACTCTCAAAATATGAATACAGTGTCAACTCCATATGCTCTTTAACATTGCCTCTTTACTTTTATCGCAGCACCAGCTCAAGTTGACTTATACGGCTACTTTTACATGCCCATTTTCACGCATTGCCGTAGGTGAGTTTCTCGGGAACTACAAAAACAGCGATAACTCTAAAAACCTGTATTGAAAGGTATGGCGCTAGGCGGGGCAGATAGAATCGGATCAGCTTAATTTACCTTTAGGCATCGGCTTGGCCAGTTCTAAGAAGACCAAAAAAAAATATGCATTTTTTTGTTCTTTTTTCAATTTGAAAATCAATATGACAACTCAATAATCTTGGAAGTTTTGAGTTAGACGGATCTTCGACGCGGGCGCCGCTCTTAATTCTATAAAATTAATTTGGACGGATTCCACAATTTGCTAATAAGGCGTTTCTATCGTCTATTCGGAGTCATGAATAAAACGAAACTAGAGTCCACTAAGCACTCCGATTTCTCTAGTGTATATTATCGCGCCTCAAAGTTCAGTTCTTAACCATGGGAAATTCCAAAAAATCGTGGTTTTTGCCCATTATCTAAAAATCAAGGACCTAAATCAAAAATGTGAACGGTTGAAAATGTAGATTATTTCCGTCTCTTCTCAATAACCTACTGGTAAACTCCTTTTGGGCTTCGCCCATCGCATGAAAAATCGAACCGTTTTGCATTTTTTGGTTAGACTTTATACTTCGCGAATTCGTTTTATACGCAATTGCTGTTAAACTAAGCGATAGAGGTTAAAACCCAATGGTCAGACACTGGTAGAAGGATCAATATGCATGGAAGAAGCACTACTAGAGCTAAGACGCTTTATTAGCTATAGCTTCTATTTCGCCTATACAATCGAGGATGATTTTTACCGAAGCGCAGCGCCGGCCTTATTATCATATTTCCCTGAGAAGCTGAGAAGCTGATGCTAATCTAGAATCTAAAGTATTTACAGCTTTGTCTGCTTCTCAGCTCTCGAAAAACCCTGTTCTCAAATTGAAGCTACTATAAAGCAGCAGCTCGTTCGGCTAAATCTTCATAAAAAAACTTCTCTTAATAATAGATGTAAGAACTATGGTTAGGTCTGAAATTCTTGAAAAGCGCCAAATTGAAAACCAACTAAATCAAAAGAAAATATTGCTCAGTCTTCCACTCAAAAGAGAGGAGAGCAAGAGATCAATTGCTGGTACTGACCAATATTATGACGAATTTGACGTTTCAGAGCTTTACCATGACAAGTCGTTTTTTCGTTTACTCAGATCAGTTGATCAAGCTCTAAAAAATAAGAAGTTCTTGAAGGAGTTCCCAAAGCTACAATTATTTGACAAGCACCTGAAATTCACTCAGAGCAATCAAGATGGCGGGAATATTGAAGAATTTAAGAGCATCCGCTATGAGGCAAGGGAGTATACAGAGTATGTCCCTTTCGGATTAGACCAATTAGATACTGATTTTATGGATCTCTCATCTTCGAAAGATGCGGTATCTTCGCATTACAGTGATCACAGTGAGAGTGACGATAGGAAGTCCTGTCCAACAAATACAAAAGCTATGATGAAAGACGGGATTCTTCAAAAGGCAAAAATTCAGATTCGAAAAAGGATGGATGAAATATCCAAATATGCAGCTCAATCCAGAGAGGCCGTCGCACCTAAAGTCACGATTATCGATCAAAAAGGAAAGAGTCAAACGAAAGTCTCCAGCGAGAGGAAAGTTGAAAAATCAAGCATCAGAGTTTTCAGTACCGAAAGCCGAATCTGCACTGTACCAGGAATAGGACAAAATCCACGCATACAAGAGATATACTACTTCTAACTACATTTGAAGTTTAAAAAGGACAATAAGTAATCATTAATATATTTTTCTTTAATAAATTCAAATTCATAACAGGACAGCAAACAAATTAAACAATAATCAAATGCAGTACACTCATAAACTACCCACGAACGTTCTCAATGTTGCTTGAACGTTCAGCTTGTTCATTATGTTCAACATTAGCCTTGTAGTTTTCGATATCTGAAACATCACCCATTTCAATGTCTCTGTTTGGATTGGTAACAATTTTACCTTGTTCAATCAACTCTCTCTTTTCATCTTCATCAATTTTGTAGACAATGTTACCATTTCTGTTTTCTGGACCAAGAATGGTGATGATCAAAACGTAGGCGAAGACACAAGCAATGAAGATGGCCATGACCTTACCGTAATCGTAAACGTCTTTCTTTTGGGTACCATCTTTGTCATAAATTGGGAAACGTTCACCGATGGTGGATTCAATAGTAGAGGAAGCAGATGAGGCTAGGTTACCTAATTGATATGAAACACCAACGACAAAGGCTTTGAATTCTGGTGGAGATAATTCTGATAAATGGATTGGAATAACACCCCAAGCACCTTGGACAAAGAATTGTAAGAAGAAGACACCAGCATTGATACCGCTGTTTTCAACGAAAGCCCATGGGTAGATCATGGCACCACCACCAATACAACAGATGACAATAGCTAAACGACGACCAATGAAACCTGAGAAGTGACCAAAGATAATACCACCAGCCATAGCACCCAAGTTGGCGACGGAGTTGGTAACAGTAGATCTATCAGAACTGAAGTCCAATTGTTTAGTCAATCTAGTTGGATACAAATCTTGGGAACCATGGGACATGAAGTTGAAACCGGCCATCAAGAAGACCATGTAGATCAATTTAATCCAATGTTGTTTAACAGCTTTTTGACCATCTTTGATGAAACTTGAGTTCTTGTTTTGCATGTGCATTCTTTGTTGTAAGAACTCATCAGATTCAGGTGTAATAACTCTCCAGATGACTAATAGAACTGACAAACCAGCAGTAAACCAAATGAATGATCTCCAACCGTGCTTGTGTTCGTTATCGGTGATAATTCTTTGAAAAACAACGGCCAATAGATAACCAAAAGCGTAACCCTGTTGGAAGAAACCAGATAAGATAGATCTGGATTTAGCTGGAACAGATTCTAAAGCAGTGGCACTAGCAATACCATATAATGAACCCATAGCAATACCAAAGATGGCACGGACACCTAAGAATTGTTGGTAAGTTTGAACAAAACCTGTACCGATTTGAATAATGGCGAATAAGACAAGATTAACAACCAAAGGCCATTTTCTACCATATCTGTCACCCAAGTAACCAAAGATAATAGCACCGACAGATCTCAACATCAGAACCAAAGTCATACCCCAAGTAACATCTTTGACGCTGACGTCTAGAGTTTTGGCAATAGAAGAAACGTTCAATGAAATGGCAAAGTAGTCCAAAGCGTCATAAGTCCAACAGAAGAAGGCTAGGAAAAAGTAGTTCCATTGTCTAGCAGTTAACAGCTTAAGGGAAGGGAATGGGTTTAGATTTTCTTCTTTTTCTTTTCTAATTTCCTCCTTTGTTGGGATCAAAGTTCTGAAGGTGGTACGAAAGTACTCCTTGATGCTGGAAGAGGTGACTTTCTGAGTAGACATAGCTTAATAATAACCCGACAATGAAGTGGAGTAGTCTTGGAACCTGTGTCTTGGAGATCTTGACATATTAACAAGGAATCTGACAAAAGCGGAAAAGATAGACTCTTATATACGAATCCCTAGCTGTTGGACCGCTTCTGCTGAACACACAAAACTTTTCAGCTTGACTCAAAGGTTCATGCAGGTGACTCCCCACTGTAAGAAAACAGTACAGCACTGTATAAAAGTTCCAGCTTCGGGCGTATTTGAACAACACGGAAAAGTACGGAGGGCGCACTGGGGGCGAAATTTGCGGGAGAGAAAAGGAAAGAAGTGGAGAAGTGAATCGGGGAAGCCAGTGTCTGAGGCCAATAGTTGCGGACGGGTTGACAGCCCAAGAGCCATTGTGTTTGGGCCCAGAAGCCAAGCGCCCAGCCAATCAGCTCTCGGGGAGCGATCGATTTATTTTTGTGTTTGCCCTCGACCTTCGCGCTTTTTCTGAGGTCATTTACTTTTTGGCACTGGAAAAAGTGGAGAAAAGGAAGCCCGCCTGCGCGTCCGCCTGCATGAGAACTGTAAACGTTCCGCGAAAAAAGTGGAGAAGGGCCTGGTAATCTATTCAAAAGACGTTGGGAAGTTGATACAAAAGAGTAAAGCTAACCGCAAAAGTGTCTCTTGTTGGATCTGGCATCGTTTGGAACCTGCAGCTGTCCCGGTTGTGCCCGTTAACAAGTGGCGATCTTGGGTGCGACGCCCAACCAGTTGTGAAGATTCGAGTCTTGTGAGAGTCGACCTGTCAGCGGATTGCGAGATCGTGATGTCAAAATGCTTCGCTTCTTCAGCCCTGGCCCTGGAACGCCGCCACCGGACCTCTGTGCCGGCCCACAGTGAGGCGTAGTACCTCCCCGTCTTTTACATACGCCATACGCCAATTCACCACTCCAGTAGCAGTAACCAGTTTTCTTACCTTTACCCAGTACAGAGTACAGAGCCAAGCCTAAGGCCAATATCGGGCAGGTCTCTTGGAGCTTGGAGCTTACCCCAACCTTTACTCCACTCCAACGTGACATCCCTAACTTTTTCACTAAACCCGGAATGCTTAGTCTATTTTAGCCTTCATAAGGATCACCACTAACCAAACACCTGAAAACAAAGAGCAGCTCCCCGACCCCAACGTTCCTACTATCTTGGCAAGCAGCATCTTTCTGGGGATGAATGGAATGATTACACGACGGAAACGGTGACTCCCTGCTCACTTTCAGACCCGAATCATCTTTTTTACGTGGGAATTTTAGAGCCTCACTGTCCATAACTAAATCCCAACGCAGTCTCCTCAGAATTGGTCCTTTGTTTGCCCCAGTTTCTCCAGTCTTATCACAGACACATACCGTTCTCAAATCACCGTTCACAAATCACGGGTACGCGGGTATCTCTCGTATCTAAATTGTCTCGTACTGCTACAACGAATATTATTTAATTAGCCTGTGCTCTTTGCGTTTCTGTAGGGGCTGTACTGCCTGAAAAGGGTATATTCAATTTAGGCCGGCTATAGCGGTAGTACTCTAGAGAAGAGGCCAGATAAGATAGAGCGCTTGGCTAGGCCAGTAAGTACTAAGACTATTAGAGACTACTGCCCAAAGTTTTGGCTCTTCTTCTTCCTTTTTCTAGGGACTTTCCTTGCACCGTTTGGAGCTTCCGAATGGGGTAACTCGAGGCACATTTGCTTACTTTGGATTTCTTATCCAAAAAACATAATCAAGACTCCACTAACAAGCAAAGAAGCTTCCTAAAGACCTTTAAATCTCTCCACTCACCATTCAAAAAGTCAACAGAACCATATACCACAGCCTGATACTCGAGATAAACGTCATTAAAATTGCTTCTGTTGAGCTACAATGGGTATCCCTATCATTGATCACCCTTCCCTTGAAGTGACACTCCCTGTTTACAAACTGAGTGGTACCCCAGTCGTACTGCTACCTGGTATTCTTTACAAAGTCAATTTCAAGTCTCAGGATGCTGTGAATTTGCTGAATCACTACAAGAAGAACTCTAAAGTGAACAACCTATTGATTTCAAACCTTTCAATCCCCAAGTCATTCAAGCAAACACCTGGGCAATTATCACAAGATTCAATCGAGGGTTCACGGACTTTCAGAAAGTTTCTCAATGGCGATCAAGACGATGAAAACGCTTATGATTGGCTGATCCTAGGTATTGTCCCTCAGAACGGTAACAAGAATTTGACAGTTTCAAGAATTGTGGGTGTTGTTAAAGGTCAAAAGGCTGATGAAGTTACTCTGACCTTCCAAGCTCTAACAAGAGGGGTGATTTCGGATGATGTGGTAGTTGAATCCAATGATATCAAGGAACACAGATTGAAAATCTATTCAAACTCTTTGAGACTAGGTGATTTGTTAAATCAGAAAGTTGAAGACTATACAAAGAAAATTACTGATTTGTTCAAGACCATTGATGACTTCCTAAACGACTTCCTGATTGCCACTTCAATTGAAAAGTCTCCAAAATCTCAAGGCAAGAATTACGCATTGACTTTATCCCCTTTGGCTAATGCCCTCAATGTCCAATTTTCAAATGACTACAAGTTATCATCCATCAAACTGAAGAAATTGATTGAAAAGTACATCTCCACGTTTGATCAATATGGTAACAAGAGAAACACTGAGCAGTTTTTGAAGATATTGGATCTAACTGTTGCAATTTTACCAATTGGCGACAAATTGGAATTTCTATCCAAAACTGATATCTTTGAAAGATTTGAAGAATTTGACAAGATCATCCAACAATTTGATGAGTTATTCAAGACTTTATATCAATCAGTCGATTATGTCGACAAGTTCTACTCAAATGCCTCCGATTCAGAGAAATCCAAAATCATTTCAAGCCAATTGAAGTCAATTAGATTTTCATTAGATGCTATCAAACCAAAATCCACACCTGGCGTTGCTGGTCCAAACAATGGTGACTCTGATGACCAAAGTGACGAACTCTTACAAATATCTAAATTTGTCTCCAATTTGCCATTTGATGTCGATGAAGATGGTAGAAAATTGATCACCAAAGATTTCAAGAGATTGAAAAAGATGCCTCAGCAGCACTCTGAGTATCAAGTTCTGAGAACTTATTTTGATGTCATCATGGATATCCCTTTTGGTAAATACGTTGCTCTAGGTAATGTTGATATCAATAAGGTCTCAAAGCAACTAGATGATGATCATTATGGGTTGTATCACGTGAAGAAGAGATTATTACAGTATCTGTCAGTTTTGAAACTACATGAGAAGAACAATGGTATCAATACGGTGTCGCAGATTCAAGATGAAGAATTGATAATTGGTGAACCAAATCATCAACAACAAGTTCTCAAGAATCCTAAACAACCTCCAAAGATTCAATCAAAATCACCAATTCTGTTATTTGTTGGCCCTCCTGGCGTGGGTAAAACTTCGTTGGCAAAATCTATTGCACAGGCTTTAGGTAGAAAATTTCAAAGAGTTTCACTTGGTGGTATTAGAGACGAGTCTGAAATCAGAGGTCATAGACGTACCTATGTGGGGTCCTTACCTGGTGTTATTATCAATGCTTTGAGAAAGTCTGGCTCCATGAACCCTTTGATCTTATTGGATGAAATTGACAAGGTTTGTGGTGGTGCCAATTCTGCAGGCAGAGTCAATGGCGACCCAGAAGCTGCTCTTTTGGAAGTTTTGGATCCAGAACAGAATTGGAGTTTCTCTGACCATTACATTGGGTTCCCTGTTGACCTATCAAATGTTCTATTCTTATGCACAGCTAACGAATTGAGTACCATCAGTGCACCATTGAGAGACCGTATGGAAGTCATAGAAATATCAGGATACACATTTGAAGAGAAGATCAAGATTGGTGAGAAACATTTGCTACCAAAACAAATCAAACTAAACGGCTTACCAAAAGACTCTGTGAAGATTTCGTTCAAAATTTGGGACAAAATCGTCCAGGAATACATCAGAGAGGCTGGTGTTCGTAATTTGGAGAGAAAGATTGCATCCATCTGTCGTGGGAAAGCGGTTGAATTTGTTGAAGATGAATCAAATTATTTACCAGAGGTTGAATTGCAAAAATTGGTCAAGTATTTGGGTCTTCCAAACCATCCTATCTCTAAGAGTCTATTGGATTCTCCAAAGTACTCCAAGCCACAGGGCGTTGTTAATGGCTTAAGTTACAACTCTGATGGGTCTGGTGGTGTGTTGGTGTTTGAAGTTGTTTCTATCCCAACGTCGTCAAGTGAAAAGGCTAGTCCCACTCTGATTTTAACTGGTCGTCTTGGCGAAACATTGACAGAAAGTATCAAAATTGGCTTGACTTTCATAAAGTCCATGATTTCAAGAAATTTATTACTAAATTATAATCAGAAAGAGATTCTAAAGAGATTCAACAACAGTGAATTACACTTACATGTTCCAATGGGGTCAATTCCAAAAGATGGCCCAAGTGCTGGGATCACTATCACTCTAGCGCTATTATCTATTGCTTTGAACAAACCTGTTGATGGCAAATTTGCAATGACTGGTGAAATAACTCTACGTGGGAAGGTCCTGCCTATAGGTGGTATTGGTGAAAAATTGTTGGGTGCTTCACAATTTGGTATCAAGACTGTTCTGGTTCCAAAGTTGAATAGAAAAGACATTATTGAAAATTTCTTCAACGACGATGACACAAAATTAATTGAACTTCTGAATGACGATAATAACAATGCTCCTGAAGTGAAAGTTAAAGAGAAACTTGGCCTGGATATCGTTTATGTTGACACATTTTTCGATGTCATTAAAGCCGTTTGGGCAGATGTGAATATTGATGAGAGTTCTGCCAATCTGATTTCAAACCACTTATGAGATATGAAACAAATATATGACATACATGTTCACCTTCAGCACTATATATTGTAAGATTCGATCTTTGTACTCTAAGATTCGGAGATTTGATCTACTAAAAATTGAAATCTGATATTACACGACAAGCAGATGTGCCATAGACGAACGTCTAACTTTTTCTATTGGCTTAATAAAGTGCCTAACGTAATGAGCCAAGAGTCCAGGGGGTCTCCGTTGCTACAACTTACAAGGTCAGAAAGTTGTAAAAAGTCATTAAAGTCATTAGCAATTATCATGTGCAGCGGCAGGTATTAATTATAAATCATATGGTTAGCTAGCTGTGAGAGGTATTCTTCCGATAGACCATGTATTGCGGCGCCAGTCTCCCGTTATTTCCCGTCACCTTCTTCTTCATCATCCTCATCAATTGTGGTGATTGGAGTTTGAGGTGGAGGTCTGTTGATGGTAAAGATGTTGGAGTTCACAGTGGATGGTTCAGAGATGGATCTCACTGTAGGAGCTGGGCTATCAGTATCTGAAGCAATGGAGCTACTATTCCCGTTTAAGCTTGAGTTCCTGGAATTGATTAGTCTTGATCTGAAGGCAGCCGTGACCGGTGAGCTTTGTTTTGACGGTGTTGAGGCTTGCAAATTGATTGATGTGGAGGAAACTAAAGGTGAAGATAATGGTGTGGTCTTGTTCGATAGCTGGCTCAGACTCTCATAGTTGGTAACATCATCTTCTTCATCTTCCTCAGGGAGAATACGATTGTATGACGGTGTCTCGAATGTAGAGTTTGAAGTGAAGCTCTTCCCGTCAAATTCCTGATCATTCGCACCAGTTGTAACAGTCTTTGGATCCAATGGAGATGATTCTTCTGATGGCAATGAGAACAGAGTAGTCTTTTGTTTGGATTGTTCAAGTGCAATGTAGTCTTTTAGAATAGAGGACCCTGAACTCCCCAACAAGTTAGTTTCAAGGGTAGCAACTTGAGGTTGAGTCTTTCTATAAGCACCTCCGGATTTGATTGGTGCAGGTGTTCTCTTGGATCTCGATTGCTTCTTCTTTTCGAGCTTGGTCATCCAATAAATGGTTCTGATCAAAGTGTAGTAAGTGAAGATACCTAACACAAGCCCAGTGATGCACATAACGTTGAAGAATCTGACCCATTCAGACAAGATCTCAACATGGATCAACCCATTTTCAAAAGTAATGATATTCTCCAGTTTTGTATCAAACAGTAAACCTAGCCAAAAATTGATGAATATACGTGAATTGTAATCCAAGATCTTGATGAACAAGTTGAAAGGAGCAAACACAACAAGAATGACAGATTTCACCAAAAGGAATGACAGACTCACAGTCTTCAAGCTTATGGCAAATAGGTATGAAGTGATTGATCTAGTGATATTGAATAGCAACAGAACAAAGTTATACTTCTGGAAGAATTGGTAAATTGCCTGTAATGTAAGAAGGACCAACCCAACAATGATTCTGAAAGCCTGTGCTGTATTTTGCCATAAACTGACATTCTTGAGCCTCCATTTCAACGCAGAAAAGAGATCAGTCATTTTTTAAGGTCCAGCGACCAGAACCAGCTCAATTGAGTCACTTGTTGGAGGGCAATTAACTCCTTGTTTTCCCTCAGAACTTGTTCTTTTGCCCTAAAGTACTAGTACCTAGTTTACGCGGGAATTGTGTCACTGAAGTCGGAAGTGGAGCAAAATCCGACCAGGGTAAATGAAATTTTTTAATTAACCGGATAATCTAGAAAAAAAATTTGTCGAGAAAAAAATTTCAAACTTCTTTTCGACCACTTTCCACGAATAAGGAACAAAATTTGACGTGTCAGTGGTCACTGGAGTGCACAGAGAACGTCACTTCTTGGAACAAGGATGTTTCCTGAATCCTTCATAGAACAGAAGCGCAAGAAACATAAAAACACTCCTATTTCTGCCCCACTATCTTTACGCAACCATAGATAAGTGGGTTCTGGTCTGGAGAAGAGAAAGCCACATAACAGCTCTTAGTTCACCATGATACAGAATTACTAGCGCGTTGTGTGGATCGTGTCTGTTGTGTCTTCAATCGACGTCTGAGTGTTCTTTCGTCGCCGAGGCATGCAAGCTACATTTTCTTTTAGCAGAGTTTGAATTTCAGTGTATAGGTTTAATGGATGTCTTGACAATGATTGAATTGTAGGGAGTTCTTGTCCTGGTAACTTACTTTAATGATTTTGGTTTTTGTCGTCAGATGCTACGTCGAACTAATCGTCACAAACGGGTCAGTTTCTCTGTATCTCAATGCCAGCTAAATACCAAAGGATCACTCAAGTTTTAACAGTTCAGATGTCTTATTGATCAACGCCCTCTTCAAGAATTGTTCTCTTGACAAGGATCTTGTGTTCTTTATAAAGCTCTGTAATGGAATTTTACCCTGTTCGTAGGCTTTTGTCAACGCAGTGATTGTGTCTGTGATGGCTAAGTCTTCCGACACCAATTCGTAAAGTTGATTATGAACCACTGTCTCAGCAATGATAATCTCTTCGGGGTTCAATTCAGCGTGTGCCTGAGCATCAGCAAGTGTGGATTCAGCCTTCTGGATTGTGGATTTCAAAATTTGTTCATTTTCTGAAATTTGTGACTTGACAGTATCAACATTGCGGAATTCATAATCAAAGATCTTGTCAAACTTCTCAATGGCGTATTGGATTTGATCAGTACCGTTGCTGAAGGTGTGCACATCATGAGCGACCTCAACGTGGTATAGTTTCTGTAGTAATGTGTGGATATCATTGAGGACAGTTTTCCTTTGAGTGTCTTCCCTTGTTGAGCCCAACTCATCCATAAAATTCGGTTCTTCAATTTGTTTGCTGATCTGCTGTGCAATTGACACTGCTTGCTGTTGCTGTGATCTGATGTTTATCTGTTGTAAAGAAGGGGATGTTATATGCCTTTGACGTAGGTCTTGCGGTAAGGGAGGTAAAGGAGGTGGAGAAGCTGGGTTAGAGTGTTCAGAAGTTGGTTTTGGTGGAAGAGCGGGTATTGGTGATTGTGTATGTGACTGCGGAGCAGGGGATTGCAACTGTGAGGGTGATTGTTGTGAGGTGTACTGTGGGGTGTACTGTGGAGTGTGCTGTGGCTGCAATTGGGCAGATGAAGATGGAGATGATTGATGATATGGATGCTGGGGCTGTGGTCTGGCAAGTTGCGGTGTAGTACTCACAGATCTAGACACGGGTTTGGCATAGACAGGGCATTGAATGGCGAAGACCCTTGATAACTCATGGACTAGTCCCAACACTGTGGAGTGTTCTTCATTTGGCAGCTGGTTCCAGTTGGAAAGATAAGGCAGGTAGCACTTCCCACTGTTGTCCACATGGTTGCCTGGCTGCAGAACCATCTTCTCTGTAGGGACGACGTAGCAGAATGGAGCCACGAGGGGGTATTCATGAGGAATCCAGAGCTCCACCGGGATCTTGTATACCCTTGATTGGATCGTGCACGGTATGGAGCCATAAAGGCATAACAGCAGTTTGGATTCACCGGACTCGCTGGTATAGACACGTGTGCGTGGTTTCAAAGTCTGGTATTGTACCAACACCGAGCTGACATCCTGGTAAGTAGCCCGTTGATCCAAGTATTCCTGTGTAGTTTGTTAGTCTCACGAGCCACTTGGACTTTCCCAGTTCTGGGCCAATTGGGAAGCGGGAAAAGAACTCACGGCCTGGAGCACTTTGTAGAGCCATTGATGTATCTGCTGCGGCAGTGTTACCTGGCTCATAGCGTGAAATTGGAGCTTTATCTCAGGCAGTTTTAGAAGGGTTCAAGTCTAAAAGGATCAAAGTCGATTCATGGCAAAAGTTCCGCGAATTTTTGATGTTTTCGAGAATTTCGAGCGAAAAGGCTCAGGCTTATCAGCGTGAGACTAAAACCGACGAATTCACGCATAAATCCACAAACATGGGTCTGTGAGTAGCCAAATTCACTGAAGAAGGGGACGTTCACTCGGCTATTCCCAAAATAAGCGGGATTTAAAAGCTGCTAACCCTCAATTTAGCCCCTTCTATCAAAACCTCAAATGTTCTCATCATATTAACTGAAACTCACAGTGTCACTGTTGCCATCACGCTAGCTGTTGTCGTCATCGCCTCAATCGCCTTCTGGATCCTGGCACCAAAAGAGAACAGAACGTGAGTACCAGAGCTGGAGTTAATCCACTGGAGGAATACTAACAGAAGCCTCTATAGTGTCTGGAGAAGCACCGTCATATTAACACTGGCCATGGTCTGGCTAATGTGGGCCATCACATACCTGGGTAAGTCGACTTTCCGCGAGAAACACACTGGAGCCACGCACTAACACGCCACAGCACAACTGAACCCGCTGGTTGTCCCTCGTCGTTCGGACCTGAGACCTGAATTCTCAGACTAAGGGAGAAAGAGGAGTTATAGAGTCGAATATGTCACGTTTTCATTGATTGAAAAGGCTGTAGGTGGGCAGAAATAGGCCTGTGGTCTAGAGTAGTATGTCCACGATTGGCTGCTCGTCTATACAACGCCATCAGTGAATTTCTGCTGTGTATCTCTCGATTCCATACTAATCTTCGCTATCTGCCATCTCCTCCCGGGCAAATTGGCCATTTTTATTAGTAAAAAAGCTCCAAATCTAGCCCTTGAAACCACTATAAAACAGCCAGAAACGCCACCAAAACACCAACTGTGCAGCTTTCCACCGCCTGGAAAACAATGCTACGCAACTACGGCAAGTCAGTCAGGGTTCTGCCTCGTTTAAAGCGCCATTTTGGCTCCACAACTGCCCTTTTGAGCCAGTTGCCAACGACACAGATTTCCACTCTGCCTAATGGTTTAACAGTCGTCTCTGAAAAGATCCCAGACCTGTCCACTGCCACCGTGGGGATCTGGATTGATGCCGGATCCCGTGCTGAGAACGCGAAGAACAACGGTACTGCTCATTTCCTGGAACACCTGGCCTTCAAAGGTACGAATTCTAGAACCCAGTACGGGTTGGAGCTGGAGATTGAGAACTTGGGTGCCCATTTGAACGCCTACACTTCGAGAGAGAACACCGTCTACTACGCCAAGGCCATCAAGGAGGATATCCCACAGGCTGTGAACGTCATTTCCGACATTTTGACCAGATCTACCCTGGATCCTAAGGCTATTGAAAGGGAACGTGATGTCATCATCAGAGAATCTGAAGAAGTCGACAAGATGCACGACGAAGTGGTCTTTGACCACCTACATGCCATCTGTTACAAGGGCCAGCCTTTAGGTCGTACCATCTTGGGTCCTATTGAAAACATCAAGACCATCAAGAGAAAAGACCTAAGTGATTACATCACCAAGAATTACTCTGCTGATAGAATGGTGCTTGTTGGTGCTGGTGCCGTTGAGCATGAGACTTTAGTCAAGGAAGCACAAAAGAATTTTGGCCATTTGACCTCTTCTCCTAGCAAGCTACCATTGGGTGCTCCAAGAGGTGAATTACCAGTTTTCTATGGTGATGAAATCAAGATCCAAGATGATTCTATTCCAACTACACATGTCGCTATTGCCATCGAAGGTGTCAGTTGGAACGCCCCGGACTATTTTACTGCTCTGGTCACACAATCCATCGTTGGCACTTGGGATAGAGCCCTTGGTACCGGTTCCAACTCACCGTCCCAATTAGCCCTTGCCGTCTCTGCTGGTGTTAAAGGTGATGGTTCAGAACCATTAGCTAACTCATACATGTCATTCTCAACTTCATACTCAGACACTGGTCTTTGGGGTATGTACTTAACTGCTGATAAGAACACAGACTTGAGATTTATCTTCAATGAAATCACCAAGGAGTGGAATAGATTAAAGAAAGGTGAGTTCCCTGAATCCGAAGTTGAAAGAGCCAAGGCCCAATTAAAGGCTTCTTTACTGCTTAGTCTGGATGGCACCACTGCTATTGCTGAAGATATCGGTAGACAAGTGGTGACAACTGGTAAGAGACTAAGCCCAGAAGAAGTGTTTGATAAAGTTGATGTCATCACTAAACAAGATGTCGTCAACTGGGCTAATTACAGACTGAGAGATAAGCCTGTATCTGTTGCTGCTTTGGGTAACGTTAGATCCATTCCTTCTGTCAAGGAAATCACCAAGGCCATTGCCAACTAAACCTTATGGAGTTTATTGTAATTTGTGATTTTTTATATTTGTGCTTAATATTTATGACCCCTAGTTTTATCGATGAATACATGTACATAGATGAGATTAATCAAAATTAACGTAAATTATATTTATTTACAAAATATGTACAGTGTCTTAAGCAGATAATTGCTTGACTGGAGCCAAACCGGTTAGTGGTTTCAACAGTCTCAGTTTGGTTTCATAATCCAAAGAAGAGTTTTTGTTCAAAGCATTGACAACAACGTCAGCGTTCAGTCTCAAAGCTGGGGTCTTCATCTGTTGTGGAATACCTTCGCCAGCTTCAGGGAACTTACCGTTCAAGATACCTGAAACATCGGCAGTCTCATCGATTTGTAGAAGTTGAAAGGCTTTTAAAATTCTAGAAGTTGAAGTCTGGGAAGTTATTTGGGAGTCTGTAAGTAGCTCGGAGACGGTAGGAACGTGTGGGATGTATTTGGTTTGGATGGCATCAAAGTTTGGGTTGTGGAAAGGAACAGATTCGTTGGATGATGAGGTTCTTTGTCTTTGGTTTCTAGAGCCACGAGGTTTGGAGTTGAGCTTGGTCTTTAGTTGGGAGGTCAGCACAGAGGATTGCGGTTGTGCTCTCTTGAAGTTGGCCTTCTTTCTGTTGTTGTTGTTTTTGTTGGTGGTGGTGTTGTTGTTACTGTTATTAGTTCTTCTGGCTTGTGATTGTGCAAAGTTGGAGGACATGTCAGTGAAGGCATCACCTAGCTCTGTGGAGGCCTTGTTTCTGTTGTTTCTGATTCTGCTGGTGACCAATCTTGGTTTGGAGGCTGTCTTTGCTGGTGCCGAGGCATCCTTTTGTTGGGCATTCTGTGGTCTCTTGCCATAAGTACGTTGGTTTCTGTTCTTGTGTGATTCGGCAGCCTTGGTGGTGACCTGCTTGACTCTCTCCAGCAAACTGTCGATATCGAAAGTCGTGATTTCTGGCTTGGAGGCGTAGCCGCGCGAGACAGCGTGCAGTGGTCTCAGACCAGCGACGCTTCTGGTGGAAAACATGTGAACGTGGAGGAAAACTGGCTTTTCTGGAGCTCTTTCTTAGGAGCCAATGTCTCTTTGATAAATCGCTTTACCAGAAAAAAGTCGTGATTTTTCATTTCGCGACTATTTCCTGATCCGGCTAGTTCCGACTTCTTCTCTGCTGACTTCCGACTTGGCCTCACAAAAATGAGCCTTTAACAAATTGTTTGATAGAGTCTCATTTTGACACATTTCTGAGCCATTGCCACCCAACCACAGCCCCAAAACGATGTCTGACGACGAGGACTTCATGATGTCCGACGCGGACTCCTACGAGTTCGAGTTCGAGAGCGACGAGGACGCGGAAATGGACCAAAACCAGTCAGGGGAAGGCTCTGATGCCGGTGAAGCTGAAGATGAGAACAGCGCTGAAGCGCTCTACTACGCTGCGAAGAACGTGAAACAGGACGACCCGGAGAAGGCAATTGAGCTCTATGGGAAGATTGTGGGCCTCGACACTGAAGGTAACGCTGAGTATCAGTTCAAAGCATTGAAACAGACGCTAAAATTACAGTACAAGCTGGAACAATATAATGAGTTCTTTGCCACATTCCAAAAACTGTCCGAGTTCCCCGTGGATGAGCTACAGAAAAACTATGTTGAAGACAGTTTGAGCAGAATCTTGGACTCTTACATTGGGTTCCCTGCTGATTTGGAATTGAAGTTCTTGGAGATGCTGACGAGCAAATTTGAGCTAAATGATAGGGTGAAGGTCAAGATAGATTTGAAGAGAATTCAATCACTATTGGAATTGAAAAAGTTTGATGAGGTATTGAAGATTCTAGAAGGTCTATACAAAAGTCTTGATTCAATGTCAGAAGTTGCAAAGAGCACGTACTTGTTGGAACTATATTCAATTGAAATCCAAGTTTACACAGAAACAGATAACAACACAAAGCTAAAAGAGCTATATAACAAGACATTGTCCATCCAGAGCACAATTCCACACCCAAAGATCAATGCTATCATCAAAGAATGTGGTGGTAAAATGTATCTAAGAGATGAAAATTATGATCTTGCCACCAATGAGTTTTACGAAAGTTTTAAGAATTATGATGAAACTGGTAACCATGAAAAGAGAATCAATGTGTTGAAGTACTTGATTGTTTCATCGATATTGAGTAACAATGAAGTGAACAAATTTGAAAGTCAAGAAACTCAATTCTTTTTAAAGGATTCCTCAATCTTGAAATACATCAACTTGTTGAAGAACTTTGAGACCTTGGACAATGAACAATTCAATGTCATTTTCAGCGAACTATTGGAGATTGAATCTGAAGATCAAACCTTGGTTCACCATTTGCTAAGAATTCAAAAAGATTTAAAGTTGAAATTATTGGTCCATTATATCAAACCATTTAAAAGATTGTCTTTGAACAAGTTGAGTGACAAACTACAACTACCAATATCCAACATTGAAGATGTCTTACTAAGTCTAAAGAACAATGGTCAATTATTCAATGTTAAACTTGATCTAATTGATGGTATCATCTATAATGAATAATGAAATTAACTACGATAAATACATGAGCTGGGAATTATACTTTACATATAACTGTAGTACAAAACTCACCACCTCCAAACTAATATTACACGCTCGTTAATGTTGCTCTTGCAGAACCAAATCATCACCATCTTCATAAATTTCATCTTCTTCATCTTCTTCCAAATCAACGGAATCAAAGACACTCTCCACTGGATGCTTCTTCATATTCAAACCATCTTCCCTTTCAAACAGTGGGCCAATCTTATTGATCCATCTAACTCTCTTATCCAATAACGATTTGGTAGCTGAATTTGCAGCTGCTTGTTGTGCTGATTGAGAAGCCAGTTGGGCCTGTAGTGAAGGTGGGACAGCGCCTGTTTTTTTCTTCTTGTTCTTTGGAACCTTGATTCTCTTGACATAGGTTTGATCTATTTGTTTCTCTAGATCATCCAGAATAGAGTTGTATTGTTGCCATGCTAGTTGGTTCTCCACTAATGGCTGTAAGATCTTCTTTCTCTTGTTGTTTCTCTTGGAGACTGCCTTCAATTCATTTTGCAATCTTCTCAACTCAGTAGAAACTTCGTCATCTTCTGGGTTCAGCCAATCTGGTTCCAGTTCATCATCGTCATTGGAACCATCGTTCGATAAGTTCATAAAGATACCAATGTACTTCAGCTCTCTTTTTAGTCTCTCCTCCAACGTAGTATAGTCTGTGCTTACACTTGACAATGGTTTCCCCTGCTGATCTGGTAGAGCAGTGGTAGCCTTCGAGTCTGTGGTAGCATTGTCATCATCAGCTTCTGTTTGACCATTTGGATTCTCACTGCTGTCTTCCTTTAGCACTGCTGATAGCAATCTGGAAACTAGTGGACCACATGAAATGTCTTCCGTCTCCAATGCATCATCATTCAATTCATTCGAGGCTGATTTTGGTAGAATGGAGTTTTTAGTGATGTATGATGGTGGCGGTGAATAATTCCCAGAGTTCTCCTCTTCATTCCACAATTGGGAGTATAGTTGCCCCAATACTGGGATCAGGTATGGAGTAATGTTTGGGTCATAATTTGGGTCATTAGCTAAACTTTCGGGCAAGATGTACTTATTCTTTAGGAATTTAAGATCATCTTCGGTGAAAGCTCTGTAAAAGTTTTCAATGAAACTCTGAAAAGTGGCAAATTGGACTTGATTGGATGGCTTGGCCTTGGAGAAGTCAATATCTGGAATATCTCCCGGAAGCAAATCTTTCAAATCACTCTTTGGATAAGATGAAACGGCATACTTCTTCTTCAAATATTCTTCACCTGTAGTGGCTAGCCCACCGTCTTCTTCTGAGAATAGACCTAGAGCATGTGCTGCTGCAGGCAATGTTTGTGGTTTGACAAATTCAGATTTTGGATTCTTCACAGATGGATCGTTTTCAATTTCTTGAACACTCAACTTTCTTTTATGTGTATCAACAGCAGGTTTCTCAAGAGCATCGGAGTACTCGAGTGCTTCTGAGAATTCATCCCTCGACTCATCTTTATCACTCTCAATAACCTCAGCTGGTAAATCGTCCATCTTGACGTCCTTGGTGATATCGATACCATCTTTTGGAGCCACGGGCGTGAGCACTTTAGCTTCATCTTTGTCATTGTTATCCTTCTTATAATCTGATTCAACACCGCCCATTTCCACATCTTCAGCATCTGCACTGGCCTCTGTTCTGATCTCTTCGACTTCTGGAGTCTGATCGGCAGCCAACAGTCTTTCAAACTCTTTGATGCTCAACTGGTCATGTTCAGACACAATCTCCAGCTGATCGTTCAGTTTTGCAATCAGTTTCCGCAGTTGGTCCAGCGTTGGAATGGAGGGCACTGTGTGTGTGAGGTCGCCGTTCAAGATTCCCAGCTGCTTGTCGAAAGTGATGTTCAGCGTGTCCAGAATCTCGTTCAATGTCAATGATGGGGTCGAAGACTTGGTGGTCTTCTTGCCCGGGTTCTTCCCAGAGACGACGGACTTGCCGACCTTCCTTCTGCCTTGTGCTCTTGGTGCCATAGTGTTTCTTTGAGTGTGTGGCAATTGCAGGCGAATCCCGGTGGAGTTAGGCTGACTTATTGGATGTTTCTGAGCTGATTTTAGCGTGTTTTTATGTCAGTTTGCCTTTCACGTTCAAAGAGTACCGAAATAAAAATTCTGGTTGGGGCCGCACTATGGAACTATAAGCTATAAGCTATAGGCTATTAAAGTACGGAGTCTGAAGGGAACAAATCCCGAACAATCCCCTTTTGGTAGAAATTGTAAGTACTTAATAGAAGACTCACTCACTCATAGAATGTTTCTGTGGCCTTCGCATATACCCATCATACTAGAACATCTACATACTAGCTAGAACTCTTTCTGATATTTACAAGTCTTTATGGTCATGTATACGCATTCACTCTCAGTTGGACTTTTCCTTAGCAGCTTTCTCAGCTTGCAGTTCTTCCACGTAGTCCAACACTGTTTTCTCAACGACTGGGGCATCTTGTGGACGCTTCCATGAGTCTGGGAATCTCAAGGCCTTAGAAGCCTTCTGTCTATTCTTTGGCCTTAAAAGTCTCTTTTCAGTATGACGGGTGTCTAGTGGAATATCACTGAAGTCATCTTTCAGGTCTTTGGCTTCCTTCAACAGTGAGTTTAGGGTATCTGATAAGAATCTGGTGTTTTGTAATGGTTCTTGGAATCTATCTGTGCTCATTTTGAAAGTGTCTTTAGTATGATCGTATCTTGTACCAGCTAAGACTTTGAACTTGTGGGCTTCTTTTTCTGATAGACCTAACTTGTTGACTTTGACACTTAGACTCACTTTTCTGTTGGCTGCGAAATCTGGTTCACCCAAGTATGTAGTATATTTGTATGAAACTGGTTTGGAGTTGCCTTCGGCAGGTTTGTATTCTTGACGGTATTTCACTAGATGTGGCATTTCATAGGCGGCGATTCTGTTGTATTCTCTTTGTTCTCTGTGGTCTCTGATGATCTCTTGAGCTGGTTCTGGATATTCATCATATTGGAATGGTTGTGGAGTGTGGTCATCTTCAATACTTTGGCCTGCTAATTCATAAGCACCAACTTCACCTTTCTCGTAAAGCACTCTGATGTCACGTGGGGACACACCAGTGTGTTGTGATGTTTTCAGAAGAGCTTGCAATTCATCATCATCTCGTTTCCATTTACCACCTAGAACAGCCTTTCTAACTTTGAACAGTCTTAGGACTTCTTCAGCAGGCAGATTCAGCCATTCTTTTGGGGAAAGATGCAACTCCTTGAGCACTCTAGCGCTGGATGAGAAGTTTCTAGCCAGTGAAGATCTGAACATCACGCACCAATCTGGGAATTAACACTGATCACTCTCTTTGTCCCAACTCTCACAGTCCAATTTTCAACTTTTTTTTTTTCATTCGAGGAAGCTTGCAGAACGATTTCGCGAAGTAAATTTCCAAAATGGCAGATTCACGGGCAACGGATCTTTTTAGGTCTTCTGGTTGCCGTGGTTATCATCACCCGTGTGGAAATGACAGAACATATAAACAAACCTCATTTGAATTTTTCCGCCACCAAAAACAGTGCAAATGGCTCTACAGACGCGTCAAACACAGAATTATCGAAATAGCCGTAAACATACAATCCAAATTAAACAAAAAGTGGTATATAATACAAAAAAAAAAACAAAGCACAATAGCAGACGCCATGAAAGCTCAACGAGCTTTGGCTCAAAACTGAAACAAATTGAACAACATATTAACAAATAAAAGCGAAAACTTGGGAGCTTTAATGAGCAATGTGAGCGTGCTCAGCAGCCTCTGATTTTCTCTTCTTTGACTTCTTCTTCTTTTCCTTCTTGTCTGAGTCCTCGGAAGATCTCTTTTTAGACTTCTCCTTCAACAAGTGTTGTGGGATGGCAATTGGGGCAGCGTTTGGACCGGTGATTTGGACGTCTTCACCGTTCTTCTTGGCCTCCAAGTACTTCTCTTTTCTGGCTTGGTAGCGTGTTAGCTCCTCGTTGTAGGCGGCTTTCCACTTTTCCTTTTCTTCATCGCTTAGTTCGTTCCATAACTTGGAGATCTCTTGAGTGATTTCAGTGGAGGACAATGGAGTCAGGCCTTTGGTTTCTCTGTCTTCTTTCAACTTTTCTCTGGTGTAAGCGGAGTAGGCAAAGAAGACGGTCAATGGCTTCTTTGGAGCATTTGGGTCCTTCTCAGCTTTCTTCTTGGTTGGTTTGGCTTGGACTTCAGCGGTAGCTAGACCGGTTGGGATACCAGCAATTTGGGCTGGCAGAGCAAAGGCATCGGCGCTAACTGAGTGGGTAACTGAAGAGACACCGTTGGTGGCAGAGGTCAACAGTCTTAGGGCTTCGCCTAGTTTGGCGTAGTGGTCAGCATAGTCATCGCCATGTTGCAGAGCAGTGTTGTAGAAGTTCACAAAGGCAGCGGAGGCATCGGCAGAAGCCTTGGAAAGCTCAAATAGGGAGGAGACCAGCTGCAGGTGGTGTTAGTATTCCACTGTAGATGCTGTGTGCCTCTGTGGCGGTGTTGCACTTACGGCGTCTTTGGCGTGTTTAAACTGGTTGGACATGTCGCGTAGAGCTAGTGGGCAGGCAGGGACTTGTAGGCAGAAACCAGGCAGGGGAGATTTTTTCAGTGGGCGGGGCCTTTTTAAAAGGAATTTTTCGCCATCACGACTCCGCAGCTGGTGCCAGGTGGGCAGTGAAAATTTTTAGGGGTTTCCTACTGGGCGGACGGCCAAAAGAAGAAAAAGTAAACAAGGCCCGCCTACCAAAATTTTTCTCGCTGTAGGATTGCTGCCTAGCGCCTACAGCCTACCCAGACCTCTGGTAGAAGGAAAATGGCGGGTCTAGAAGGCGAATTGACGTACTAGACTTAGAAATGTTGGATTCCTCGTCATGATTTTCTCTTAACAGGTGGCATTCGACTCAAGGATCCTCCTTCCTGGAGCTTCTTTTTTGGTGCTCACTATATTTTAAAGTGGTCTGGGTAAATTCTTATAATAGTCCCGATTCACCTAGGCTATAGGCCCAAGTGCGCTACTAGCGATATTTGTCTAGTTCAGTGTCAGCGGCAGCGGTCATGAATTAACTGGGGCTTTCTGGCTGCTGCTGGCCCTAAAATCTCCTGCGCACGCAATTGACGTCCGTTATATCTACTTTTGAAAGTTCTCTTATCATGGTGAATCGAGACTCAATTCTCATTACGGGAGTACCTAATGGCTCCTTGAATCGCTAGCTGATAAAACTTCTTAACTAGATTCATAACTTTCAGAGTTTCTGTCTTTAATTTTGGAGTGCATAACTTCTGATGTCGGGCTTAAACCTTAAAATATCTTCTGCCCTTAAAATATGGAGACAAAAGACAAAGCTCTCTCGTTAAAAAATACTGAAGAGACATGCGACATTCGTGAGCACTTGAGAAACATCTTTCATTGCTTCAATGCAGTATATCGTTAATTGAGGGGTGGCAAGACTGGAAGGTTTCTCGATGGGAGCTAAAACCATGGTTCTAATCTTGTAAACTAGCTGGCACCATCCCTGTGTCTTAATAATATCGTCTTTTGTCTCGTCTTTTGTCTCTTCCTTTGTCTCGTCCAAAGCCACAACTGTATGTCTTTGATCTAACTTCCCCTTTCGAAGTCCAGACATATCTTGTCTTGTCTTGTCTCGTCTCGTCTCGCCTTCTGATAACTACAGAACAAAGGCACTATTTATCATTAAGACTTTTATTCATTAGTTACATGCAAAATTTTCTAAACTGATCTATCTCAAAACAGTCTGAAATGAGGAATTAACATCACCTTTACCCAATGCAGCTCTCTTGACCGGTCTTTCATCCAGAAGAACTTGAGCACCCCTTTTCTTTTCATAATCTGCTAAAGCTTGATTCCAATTTCTCTCAGTAGGTTGTGGCTTTGGAACTAAGCTCTTATCATAAGCATCTTGTGGGAATATATCACGAGGTTTCTCCTTAGAGTATGGATTGTCACCATTGTTGAAAAGACCAGTACCATCATTGACATAGACTTTGAACGTTAACGATTGTTTTCTAGACGTGTCATTGAATAACATAATCTCGTCTCTATCATAGATCAATACCTTCTTACCCTTACCGACTTTCTTGCCATTGATGTAGCACCCATTGGTACTGAAGTCTATCAACCAAATATCTTCCAAACCTTGAGCTGGTGATTCATAAATACTTTGGCCAACAGGATGACGCTTCTTGGTAAATGCACAATGCAGCTTTGATAATCTATCTTCGTTGATACGTTTATGGCAGGTCACGTTACGTCCAATGAAATACGGGGAAACACCTTGTAGAACGAATATTGGAGCAGACACAATGTTAGTTTTCAATGGTTTCAATGCAAATGAGGTGCCAGGAGGGAATTGTGTGTCCTTCACAGGTGTTTGTGATTTTGATGTAGGGACTTCTATGTTAACTTCAGAAGTAGAGCCAATATCTTCTATCAGTGATGTCTTATCAAATGATTCATCAGCAGCAGGTGTTGCAACTTGGTGGGTTTTTTGCTGTGACGCTTGTGATGGTTGAGAGTCATCCTTCGGAGGTTGTATCTTTTTGGCGTTTGGTGGGGCAGGTACTTTGAAAACGGCTTCATCATCAATCTTAGCCTCATCCTCTTCCTTTTCATTAACTTCAGTCATGTTCAAAATGTGTTGTTCAGTTTCTAATCTTTGTTGTTGAGATTGGGACTGGGATAACGATATTTGGGAATCGGATTGAATGGCTTTGATCCATGAATGTGATAATGCACTCGTGGCAGTCAATCTTTGTCTTGGATCCACTTGTAATAATGCATCTAGAAAGTTTCTAGCTTCTGGGGTGATTCCAGTGTCCTTCAATGGTTGTTCGTGGTAGGAGCCATGTTTGATCTGTTTGTATAGTTGGTCTTGAGTGCTACCGCTGAACGGCAGATGTGCAGTGAGAATGACATATACAAGACAACCAAGGGACCACATATCAACTAATGATGAGTACTTCTCACTTTGAACTTTCTTTGCAAATCTACCATCAATGACTTCTGGAGCAACATAGGCTAGAGTACCACAAAAGGTTTTCATGAAAGTATTGGAATCTGAGATCTTAGCAAGGCCAAAGTCTGTGATTTTGACCAGCACTGGGTCATCTTGTGCTATAAGGATGTTATCAGGTTTGAGATCTCTATGTGAAATGTCTAAAGAATGGACATATTTAATAGCTTGAAGAATTTGTTTGGTGATTTCCTTAGCAGCATCTTCACCAACAGCACCATGAGCAGCAACAAAGTCCATGAGATCACCACCTGGGACAAACTCCATGACCAAGTAATAACTATCGTCATCCTCGTAAAACCCACGAAGTTTAACGATACCTGGGTGGTCCAGTCTTCTTAAAATCTCCAATTCCCTAGTGACACCATCGGTGTTACCCATAATTTTTCTCTTAGAGATGATTTTCACAGCGTAAGTCTTACCAGTTGATCTCTCCACAGCCTTTTTGACAATGGCAAATGCACCTTGACCAACAACTTCATCCTTGATACTGAACTCCTTATGAATCCCTTCTTGCAGATCAGTGTTGTTGACTTGGACAGGTTTAGGGAAGAATGCAATGAATCTGACAACGTCTCTAGGAACACCGATACCAACTGCAATCTCGTCACCTTGACTCAAGATGTAGTTTTGACCTTTAACGATTCTCTGGTTATTAAGATAGGTACCATTGGTCGAACAGTCTTGGATTAAAACATTGGTATCACCACTCCATATCTTGAAGTGCTTGTTGCTGATTCTGGTAGTTCTTGTGTAGCAGATGTCACACTTGTCGTTTCTCCCGAAGCTCCACTCTTTAACATTATTTGGCTTGATCTTTAGATCCACATTTTCCAATTGACCAGTGGTACATATGAGCCTGCACACGGTGGCTTCGTCCAGAGACTCCTGTGTGAGGTGCTCGAGCGCTGCCTGGGTTGCCTGCGTGGGCTGTGTCGCCTGCGTCGCCTCCATTGGCCGTGAGATGTGCGCTTTTGTTCGGGTCATTTCTAATCAAGCCATCACTTCACTACGCGATGTGTTTTTCTTCAAGTTCGGGCACAGAACGAGTTCGCGGTTCGCGGAGAGCTCTTTACGTGACTGGCGGGTAACCCTTATCTCGGGGTTACTCGGCTTTAAGAGTTGGTGTTACCCTGCTGCGGCCCTGACACAAAGAGAGAACCACAAACCAAAAAATCACAGAAACAAACCACGGTGTGGCAAAATCACCAGAAGATCACCTCTGCCCCTCCCTCCCGCTGAGTAATGGACTACCTGAAGATGTTGGCTTTTGGTGCCGGTGCCCTGGTCACCTCCTCTGCGCTGCTGCTCTACAAGTTCCAGGGCTCCATGATCTACCCTTCCACCATGAACGACGCTCGCTCCCATGTTGACAAGCCCTCTTCCTTTGGTATGCCCTTCGAGGAGCTCTATCTGGACACACCTGATGGTATTAAGCTCCACACGTATGTGCTGAACCAGAAGAGTAAGAAAACAGTGGTGGTGCTTTGTCCGAATGCTGGTAACATTGGCCATTCGCTCCCTATAGTGGAGATCTTCTACAAACAACTGCATTACAACGTCTTGATCTATTCTTACAGAGGCTACGGCCTTTCTACCGGCGATCCTGACGAGAAGGGTTTAAAAGTGGACGCAGATACCGTCATGAGATATATCAACTCCCATGAAACTCTTGGTAAAACATCAGTGATACTCTATGGGAGATCTTTGGGTGGTGCTGTTGGTATTTACATTGCTTCAAAAAACTACAGCATTGTGAAAGGTGTAATACTAGAGAATACATTTTTGAGCATCAGAAAGGCTATCCCCCATATTTTCCCATTTCTAGCTAGAGTAACGTTTTTGTGCCACCAAATATGGGACTCAGAATCAGATATCCAGAAAGTCGATCCAGATCAAGCAAGGTTTCTATTTCTGAATGGCAGTGAAGATGAGATAGTTCCACCTGATCACTGCAAACAGCTGTTCAATCTATGTGGTGCCCAAGATAAAAGACATGTGATCTTTGAGGGTCGCAAACATAATGACACTGTTATTGCTGATGGTTATTGGGATACTGTCTCAGATTTCTGTAAGCTAGTTGACCCACAGGAATTCAAATAGAAATAGATGATACATATCTACACAGAAATAGAGTCATCTATCATTTTATTTCGTTTTGTTTTGATCATTAAGTCATTATGCACATCCACTTGGGCAAACACTCATCCCCATTTCCAGATACCAATTCTTTAAACAACCAAAATGCCCGCTATGTCCACACTTCAATCTGACTAAACTCAAACCTTTCAGTATCTCATTACAATAAATACACTTGTTTCTATCATTGCACAATTCACAGAACCAAGTACCAACTAGCTCATTACTTCCCTTTGTTAAAAAGTTGGCCTTTGTATCTTCATTGATGATCAATTTACCACAGTTTGAACAGAAGTGTCTGATTGTTGATGATGTGTTGGAAACAGCTGTCAAATCAATTTCTAAATCTGAATAATTCTCATTGATGAATTGTGAAATCTTGGTGAAATGAACAAAGAATTTCAACCTTTGCAAATAGACAAGATAAGAATAAATGATTTCCTTGAATGCATTGCTATGTTTAATCTTATAGTGATTGTTGAAAATTAATAACAAAGTACAGCTGGTCACTAAATCACCTTGATCAACACTGAAATCAACGGCTTTTTGGATCAACATCCTAGGTGAGAATGGAGGGAGCTTTGAGTCTTCAAGTTTAGTGTCTTCAGTTGTTCTTTGGTTAGTCAATTGCCTGGTAAGCTCAGACATACCCGATCTTTGAGGTCTCAATGCTTGATTTTGGGTTGGAATGGCACTTTTGTGGATAAGAGGCTTGAATAAACTTTGTGATGTATTGGACATTGTAGAAGTGATTGAATAAACTGGAGAGGCTGATCTTCCACCAAGTGAAGATGATAATCCCATAGATGAAGATCTCATGATTTTGTTATTCAAGATAGGCAAAGCTTCAGTTGCAGGTTTTTCCGGTGATTGAGAAAACTTGGGTTTCTGAGGATCAATATCCCATTTGAGAATGTCATCTTTGGTAATTGTGGTTTCTTGACCCTCTTCTTCTTCAATAACTGGAGTGTCTAATGCATTATCACTTTTGTTATCTTTCAAAATTGATTGCTTTAAATTTGAGATTTTGTATGATGAACTAAATGAATGTGGTCTGTGTGAAGTGGAAGATGGGATGGAATTGAATTCACTCAAATCACTCAGTGATGGTGACTTACCATAATTTGTTGAATTGGAAGTGCTGTAATTGTTGTAATTATGGTCACCTGAAGAGTCTTTAATATCATCATGATCAGATTGGAGACTTTCTTCATAAATCTGTTCCACAGTATCATCATCATCATTGTACTTCAAAGTCGTGTCTAGATTTGATTCCCAGATAAGACCTTCCTTGATAACCTTCCAAGTTTGTGCATCTCTGTAGTTAGCAACGTTGTATGCAATTTCATGATTAGATTCGCAAACTTCAACAAAAGACTTGATGTCATTAGTCAATGCGTAATTATCAATCAAGTACTCTAGCACCTCTCTTGATTTATTGATTGGTAGATCAATTGGGACAGCATAGGGGTTAAGTACAGGTTGAGTGTTTCGTTGAGCTTGATAATGTTTCTGTAAATGACGGATATTGCCACTTCCATGTTTGCTCAAGGATGGCTTTGAGAATCCAGTAGATGCTCTAGACATTCCCGGTCTTGGGCTCACACTTGATTCACCAAAAGTTGAAGACATTGACAAAGTTGGGGTCATTAATGGTGGATTTGAAGTCATTGAAATACTTGGGGTCATCATCAGATTAGTGTTCGAGTTTGGTGAGGTCGAGACAATACTGTTTTGTGGAGTTGATGGAGTAATTTGGTTGTGATCCTCAATGATTAGTTGGTTCTCCCTAGTTTGGTTAACGTATAACAATTGATTTTCAGCTGACCATGTGATTGACGATCTCGATAAATCATCGATGATAGGTGTATGATTGGTTATATCATCTTTGATGAAATAAGTGTCCTTAGATGAAGTCAATAGTGTCCTTTCATTTTGAAAGCTCAGGTCTGTAACTCTTGAGGAATGATTCTCTATTGTGTATAGTGGAATGTATTTTCTCTTCAAAGAATAGATCTGAACAGATAAATCATTACTCAGGAAACTTGTGGCAACTTCAGCATTGGAAATGTTTGTGATTGAGTTAGTCATTGGCTTGAAGCAGACCTTGCTGATTGGGTTGGCAGTGTAAATGACATGTTCTGGAATTTGTCTGACGTCATTTGAGTTCATACTCCAGATCTGTAATTGTTTATCTCTACCACCACTAACAATGTAGTCTAATTCCGGGTGCCAATCAATACTCAGGCCAGGTCCAGTGTGGGCGTTGAATTTTTTTTCAAACTGTGTAGCTTGTCTCATGTCCCACTTCTGTATTACACCAGAATCAAAAATAGTTGCAAACTTCTTGTTGTGGAAAGGGGAGAACTTTAAAGATCTCACAGCATCCGAGTTACCATGCATTGTTAAAATTGGCTTGTTCAAGTTGTATCTCAAATCCCATAACTTCATAGCACCGTCTTGAGAACCTGACAACAGCAGATGTTGATCGAGTTGTGAAAACTCTATAGTATTGACAGCTCTTGAATGGTCACTCAGTTTGTAAACTAGTTTGTTTCTGTTATTGGATGTTTCAGTGTTGAATACCAAAATTGACCCAGTAGTCGTAGATGCTGCGGCATATTTGTTGTAGTTACCATGTCCTGTAGCCACATCCAAAATTGAACCTAACTGTTTCTTATTCTTCAAAGCATAGCTTGAAGTGAGAAGCTCATCAACGACAGCATTTTGGTTTAAATTGAAAGTCTGTAATGTGTTCTTACCAGCCAACACAGCTCTGTCCTTGGAGTCTGTATGTAAGATGTCAAAACTGGTCAATTCAAAGCTGGACTTGTAGCGAGTTCTGTTTAGATCCTGATCACTAGCAGCAAATGAGGGCGGTTTGAACCTCGAGTGAGACGGCGGGT
Organism: Taiozyma rabaulensis; assembly: GCA_030574855.1. Classification (NCBI taxonomy): domain Eukaryota; kingdom Fungi; phylum Ascomycota; class Saccharomycetes; order Phaffomycetales; family Wickerhamomycetaceae; genus Taiozyma; species Taiozyma rabaulensis. The sequence continues at coordinate 103,389 of JAJMFP010000200.1, forward strand.
GGGTAGGGGCCTTTCTGGAAGAGGACACTGACGAGCCTCCAGTGGCTATCTGAGAGTTGGATGACGAGTTGCTGTTACCGTAGATGTTGAAGGCCAGTCTTGCCAGGGAGTTTGAAGGCCTTGAGCCGAAGGAGGAGCTGGGCTGTGGCAGCTGCTGGCCACTCTGCTGTGGCGGCGTCTGCTGCTCGCTCTGGCTGCTGGAGCCGTAGAGCCTGAACTTGTTCTCGTAGGACATGTGGGAGGGAATTGGCCCCGTCGAAGGGTTTGTGTGGTTTCCGGTGGTTTTTGTGGTTGACTTTTGTTCCCACAATTATCATTTTCGTATCTGTGTAATTTCGGTACGGGCACTTGGGCCTAGAGAGAGAGACCACATACAGACGTACAGACTAGAAGCTACAAAGTGCTTTCTAAAACAGACCTATATCAGAAGAACTTCACCGCTTCTCACAAACTGGGCGACAGCAGAGTATCTCAGCAGGTAGATGGATCCGGCCAACAGTTCGATTTCCTCATCGGCAACAACAATTGGCTGCAAGATGTCCTCCACAACCTTCACAAACACCGGCTTGTCCATTTCAAACTCCTCCACCATGGAGATACCCCCACCTGTGTCGTCCAAGGCCTGCAGCTGCTCAGGGAGATGTGAAAGGAAGGTGGAATTGTACAGGCCAACAAGAGCAGCAAAGTGGGCTTCCATGTACTCGGTCTCCCTTGGGGAAAGTCTTCTTAGCACTTCTTCATCGTTACGGATGAACACAGTGTACTTGTCAATCTTGGATAGTCTTGTTCTCAAATATGATCTCAACAGAAAGTTCACCCGGTCAAGCTCACTTTCAACGACCATCAGCTGCAGCTTGATATCCTTCTCTTGTGTTTGTAGTTCGATGGAGTTGACTTCGATGAACTCGATCTGTTTCCGTATTCTCACCAGCAGTTTCTCCACCAGGGACTCCTTGTAGTCCAGTAGTTCCGGGGCCATTCTTTCACTGATCCACACCTGCGTCAGCTCTGCTAGGTCTTTTCTCTTGTACTCCAGCAAGTTCAGCTCATCTGGTCTAGCATCTCTCTCGAACTCCTGCAAAATATCGTCAAAATCCACGTCCATTTCTTCTGTTTTCCGCCTCCTATGTTCTCTGTGGGTTTTTTGGTAAATTTCTATGCTTTTCCCTCAAGAATCAGCGGGCAAATAACTGGTTGGAAGACAATTTGTAGTACAGTTAGTTCAAGTCTCTTTCGACGCGTAACGCGTCTATGTTTTTCGAAATGATTTTCAAAAATTAAAGGCATCAGGGAAAGGAAAACATCACCAACAATCAAAAACTCAGGAGGAACGCCAATGTCGAGAAGAGACGAGATCGAGGCCAAGAAGCTGCGGCTGCAGGAGCTCAGAAGACTGCGTGAAGAGAAAGACCGCTCCTCGAGAAAGTCGCTGCCTGCTACGCTTGGAAGCGACGGCCTTACAACAAAGAAGAGCCAAGTGGATGATTTGGTCAACTCTCTTGTTGGTGACGGCAACGTTGTCAGTAATGGCAAAGCTGTTGCAGCTGCTGCCTTTTCTGCTGCTTCTGGGGCCTCTTCTGGGAAACCAACCTACCAAAACAAGGCGGTTCAGACTAGTGACGAGCTGGTGAAACCAAGGAAAGTGCTGACTTATAACAAGAGTACACAAACGGTTGACTACGAGGCTTTGGCCTTAGAAGAAGAGCACAAGAAGCTGGACACAGAAGCTGAAAAGGAAGCTGCCCCCGAGGTCCAAGAGATACCCAGTGTCCCAGACTCAATTGCTGAGATTGCCCAGGTGGATAAAGATCTTCTATCATCCTTCTTTCAAGATTCTTTGAAAGTCATCGACAGAGTCATCGACGAGGACAAAGATATCTTACAACGATATACAAACCTGAAGAAGCAAGCCGTTGAAGAAAAACAAACACACGTTCTGCTACTGGCCTTAAAGTTCGACCATGGGGTCTACTCTATTGACACATCCCCATTCGTTCCTGATCTAATCGCCATCTCCACAGGTAACAACGTTCATATCTACAATACCAGATTCAACCAGTATGAAAAACAGTACAGTACAACGACAAAGATCCTTAATATCCAGTTCTCAAAGTTTCAACCTACGCAGATAGTAGGTACAGGGTTCAATGGCAAAGTTCATATCTGGGACTTTGAGAACTATTCCAAGTTTCCAATTCTTGAGTCCACAGTCAGTTTGGAAACACATTCCTATCCTATTTGGTGTCTCAACCAACTAAATGAGAACAATGGTGCTATCATCACTAGCTCTACTGATGGGAGAATCATGACATGGGACCCAAGAATCCTTTCAAGACCAATGAGTGAACCTATTGAACTCAGGATCCCAAAGAGCTTAAATCTACGATACGATGAACTAACTCCATTAGTTACCACTACGTTGCTGAACGAATTAGGGTTTTTGATTGTTGGTGCTGAAGACGGTAATGTCTACAAGATCAAAAGATTTGATAACATGGTCAATGCTAGCCCAGAGAAGATTATTGATACTATATTTCAAGCGCACAGTGGTCCCATCACATCAATATCACCTTCCTCAAAGTTTCCTCACCTATTTCTGACTTCTGCCTTTGACTGGAAAGTTTTCTTATGGGATTCCAGAAATGATGAGGAGCCAATATTAGAGATTTACAAAAATGATGCCATAATGGATTGTTCCTGGAGAACTGATCACCCAACCCAGGTGGGGTACATCTATGAAAACACATTTGAACTATTAGATCTAAGCATTGATACTGTCACACCAATAGTTAAAATCACGACTGAACACATTATAAATAAGCTGAAATTTGATAAAGATGGTACCAGAGTGATATTGGGTACTGTCAAAGGTGATATTCTAATTTATGAACTGATCACAGATGATGTCAAATCAGAAATTGGAAAGTTCAAGAGATTATTTAAAGGCTAGAATACAGATGATGCTCGCTGTCTGGAGAACTCTATTTGCATTAAAATCCATTCACCAAGGAGCTGTACGACCGTCGTATTGATAAAACTTGCCATTATCGTCTTTCGTCAATTTCTCGTATAACTCAATTTGCTTTGAGGCGCTCTCTTCCTTTTCGATGAAGAGATCAATAATACTTTGGAATTCAGGGTTCAATTTTAAGATCAATGGGACAGTTGAATCAGCCATCTCTGTGTGAACCAAACCTGGGTGTAGTGCGATCACAACAAAGCCTTCGCCTTTCAGATCTTGTGCCAGTAGCCTGATAGAGTGATTCAAAGCAGCTTTGGATTGACCATAAGCAGAACTTGGAAAAGGATCAACAGTAATCGAACCTGCAATCGAAGAAACAAAGATAGCTTTTCTCGTATCACGTTGCCTCAAAAATGGGTAGACAGCTCTAGCTGTGAATAACGGACCAAGAACATTAGTGGTATAATGTCTTTCATAAACGTCTCTGTCGGCACCGAATATCGTAGTTTGAGCTGCAAGCTCATCGATACCCGCATTGTGGATATAGGTGTCAATGCCGTTCGGAGCCACCTCCTTCAACTTCGAAGCCAGTTCGTCAATTGAGGATTGAGAGGACACATCAAGAGTCACAACCTCAATGTTAGTTCTAGAAGCAGTCAGTCTTGTTAGTTCAGATCCTCCATTTGAGCGATTTGTTGCGATAATAGTGGCTGTTGGCTTCTTTTCAGATAGTTGTTTAACAAGTTCAAGTCCAATACCACGGCTTGCACCAACAACAAGAATCACCTCAGACATTCTATCTGGCCGTCAAATCTGTTTCACACCAAGGCAGATATCATCCATAGTTCTTTGGCAAGACAAGTTCTTATAGCTGTATTTTTTGCACCGTTAGTATTTAGTAATCAAGCATGGATGACATATTATAATTTGAATCCGGGGCACCTCAAGAGTAAAAATGTGGAATATTAGAGGGTAGCACTGTTGGCATTGTCTAACAGTAACAAGACATCCTTCCGAGTTCATTGAGTAGAATGAAGTAATACCGGTAGTGAGTCGCTAATGGTTCCTGGGAACCTGAGACCTGAAAGAGACTCTTGTCGAAAGAGACTCTTGTCCAAGGATTCAGCATAGCAATCTCTTTGTATAGGTTAAGCACAAATGGCTAGCTGATATGGCTTCGTGATGACACACGTATTCATAGACTTGGCCAAAAGGGGTAGACACATAGACAGCAGTTTAGGAGTAACGACGTGATAATCAAGATCATGGTTCTTCTGAACGGGGAGAAATGTATCAACAAAAGACACATGTTTTAGTATGCATGGCCAAATGCCCAAACAGGGGTCTTGTAAACTCACACGCCTCGGAGTACAGGTAGCAAACCAGTAGCGTAAACCACAAACCACCACTGAAACTAGGTTAGCAAAAGACCGACACTAAGCAGCATATTCAAACAAGCACACATAATCAATCTGGTCAACATATCTAGGGACCTGGTATCTAGTGCAAGGGGGAAGCAATACGTGATGGATCTCATGAAATTCTTCTATGTCCTCTGATTCAAGGAAAATTCGTAAAAGTGTGAAGTATTCAAGGATTTTGTTTTAATTTTTCTGCGACCTCCACAAATTCCACAAATTCGAACTCCACAAAAACGGTCCAAGCCGAAAATGCAGAAACTCATAAATGAATTGCAGATGCTTTCTTCAGCACTCACTGCTCAGCCTCGCTGAAATATCACAAGATACTCGATAACGTAATTTTAATTAATTACAATAACAAACCGTCGGCCCGATCAATATAATATATTAGTGCCGATTAAGCTCAACTTAATGAAATTAGAAATAAATATTTACAAAAGTTTTCTACAAGCTGTATGTACACTAGTAGAAGCCGAAGACCACAATTAATTGAAATTAATATATATACTGAGCTGACGTAGTACGTATAATATGTCATGACGGATTGATCATCACGCTTATCTCGGCTAATTAATATGATTTAAAAACCTTTTTCATATGACACAAAGACGACGCAATAAGAGTTTTTAAAGTTTGAGCCGCAAAAGTGGTTTGGTGGCTGTCAACACACACTTTAACACAAAACCAAACTTTTATATAAAAAAGCGACGAAGTGACCCAACTTTCAAATTATTCCCTCTACATCTTGAATTGTAAGCTTTTACAGCTAGATTCCGAGCTCAGTTGAGTTACTGCTCGAGGTTGTACTTTATAGCTAGTTCGTGTCAGATGTTCTTGGTTGAAGCTTTCAAGCTCACCAGGCACATAGGACTTCTTTCAAGTTGTAGCCCGTATCTCGTAGCCATAGTAGACTGTAGTAGTCGTAGTCGCCGTAGTAGTAGCTCGTAGTCGAATTCGTAGTCTCTAGTCTCTATTCTCTTGTATGTAGTGTTAGGCCTGGACTTCGCCAATCCATGTTGAAATTTGCGGACATATACAGTTGCTTTGGAGAGCTACAAGACGTGGCTCAAGACAGGGTGACCAGCACCATATGTTGGGTTACGAGGTAGTCTAAAGTAAGCTATGGAAATCAATCATTAAAAAATAAAACCCAAAAGCTCTCAAAACTAACTGGAGCAAGAGCACTGTTTCATAGTCTTCTCGTCTTCATTAATCAGCCATTTCAGCTCCAGTTCCTTCAAATCATCACCCCATTTGGATTTATCATAAGGGTTAGAGCTCATTTTTAATAGCTTTTCCAAATAAGGCAAGTTTTCATCCAGATCATTGTTCATATATTGAATCACATCTTCCAATATCCAGTTTCGTGGCACAAATAATGGATTTGCCTTTGATGCAATTTCATACCTTTCTTCATAAGTGATATTTTGTTTTGACAGTCTTTCTCTGTAAAGCGTTAACCATTCTTCAATAGCAGTTTGTAGCTCTTCGTTACGCTCTTTGTCAATCTTGTCTTCAGGATTTTGGAATCTCTGTAATAGTTCAGCGGATAGGAATGGGATAACTGAGTCTAAACTCTTGTCATTTTGTAGATTGATGAAGAATGTGTTATAATCAATGTTAGTTTTCAAAAGTACCTGTAACAATTCGGCATAAAGATCACTGTCTTCTTCTAAATAAGAATTCAAACCTAATCTCTTACCAAATAATTCATTATAATGATCCATGAACACAGCTTTGTACTCATTACTAGCAAGGTGAATTATAGAACTAGCTCTTTTCAGCACCTTATCGCTCCATTCTTCTTTAACACCCTTTTCAACAAAGAATTCATCATTAAGTAGTTCAGGACCAGCCCCTAATAACTCAGCCAAAGATTCCCCTAATCTAGTTAAATTCCACCAGATAGCAGTTGGTTGATTTGCAAATGAATAACGAAGTTGGACATCATCATGGTTTGGTGTGAAATCAGGGTCAAATTTATCTAAGAAACTGAAAGGACCAAAATCCAGAGACAAACCGATAATTGAAGTGTTGTCAGTGTTTAAAACACCATTCATGAAACCATAGACTTGCCAATATGCAACCGTTTTAGCATTTCTTCTGACAATTTCCCTGTACATTTGTTCGTATTTGGTTGAATCCTTAATCTCAATAAACTTTTCAGGCAGAACTTCATCAGAACCTTCGGTCAACTTTTCATGTTTATCAAATTTGTAAGTTCCAGGTTCAAATGGTGGAAGTTGCCCATCAAGAACTTCTTCAATAACATAATCTGAAATTTGTCTTAATCCAACACGATCACGTTGATATCTGTAATAATCAAAAGTACCAATTCTGATCCAACTCTTTGCATATCTAAGCACAACGGCGCATGTTTCAGCGTATTCTCTTTGGGCCAAGGTCCCTGGCAGAGCAGTGATACTTAATGCTCTGGTGGTTGGAATTCCAATACCGTTCAGCGACTCTGAGATGATAAATTCTCTAATTGAAGATCTTAAAACAGCTTTACCATCAGCAAATCTTGAAAATGCTGTTTTACCACCACCTTTAATTTGTAGCTCATACTTTTCTCCAGAATCATTCGTAACTTGGAACAGATTGATTACACGCCCATCCCCAAGCTGTCCAGCGAATTGACCGAACTGGAACCCAGCATAAGCCTGTGCATAAGGGAATATCTCCTCGTTAGCAATGAAATCTTCACCAGACACCAGTTTTTGAAAATCTGGATCACTTGCCTGAGAAGCAGTCAATGATAACGAGCAAAGCGCCTTACTGGATGTCAGCAAATGTTTGTATTCTTTTCTTTTAGTAGGAACGGTGAACTGGAAAGACCCGGACTTCAATTGACGGGGGTTGTTGAATTTTAAAGCCTTCTCAGAGGAGTCAGATTGGTATAACTGGAGGGCATCTTTTATGCTTGGGATCTCCGGCTCAGGAGCCAGTTTTTGAATGAATGGAGACTTCTTAGGAATGGACTTCAGCGTGTGCATTCTCCGAAAGAAAGCCATATGCAATTTGATGAGTTTGGGACTGTGACAAAAAAGTGTCACTTTCTACGATTTTGATTTTTCTTTCTCCCTTGAAATTATTGTTGAAAAGACGGAGAAAATTAAATGCCCAGATCAGGAAAGAGACCATATCGGGAACAGTCATGCAAGATTATTTTTTTTTTGAAAATTGTGTACCTGAATCTGCATCGGAAGAGTCGATTTGTCACTTTGGACACACGTTAGAACTTACAGCCAGTTCAAGGTTTCAGAACGTGTTTGTGCACGGGGGTTTTGACTCTTGAGGGCCATGTAATTGGGCACATCAAGCGCGAGGTTCTGTGTTCTCTAGCGCTTGCGCTGGGTGGCTGACCCCCAGTTGGAACTTGAACAACTTCTGCCATACCCCTCGCTCCCTCCCTTTGCAAATCAGGAGGAGAAGAAAGAAGAAATATGACGTATTATTCGGCAACAGGTGCCAGGAGGTACGAACTTCGCGTAATGATTATCTCGCAGCTTCTCGCTCACTCGTACCTGGTGAATTTTGACGAGAGCACAGCCCACAAATGCAACGGAAGCTTCGGCAGGCTCCAGGCACATTGTCCCACTCTGGAGAAGTTGGCAAGCCTCAGCGTAGACCTTGATTGTTGTAGTTTGGTAATTTGGTAGACCCGTGGACCGTGGACCGTTCTGCCTATGACAAGCAGCCACAAATTTCCCTTTGCTATTCTTGAATGATACATGTCTACGTGTCCTGTCATTCTTTTGCACTCCTTTCCCCAGAAATTATGGTTAGGCTTTTCAAAGTTACATGTTGCTCTTAAGATACCCAATTGGCACCTGAATGCGCCGCGTAGCGTAGTTAAAGCTTCTCCCTATGCTCATAGCTCTCTTATTTTTACCTCTCTGATTTGCTGTACCCTCTACATTCCTGGAGATCAAAGCCTTGTTTCAAGTGAGACGCAATTTGATCTCGAAATTGTGCATAGTTTCAGGTTTCAAGGGTATAAAAGCAGACATTCCCCATAATTGAGCTTACTTCTACTCTATGCCTTTGAAAATCAACGCAGCGAAAAGAAGCATTAGACACAATGGGTTTATTCGACAAAGTTAAAGACAAACTATCCGGCGACAACGACAACAACGACTATGTTCAAAGAGCCAAGGACACTATCGGTGAAGACGATTACAACAACGCCGAAGAAGCCGTCAGAAACAAATTCTCCAACACCTCATTGAATGACAAAGACAACGACAACGACAATGATGAGAACAATCGTTTATCATCCTACAAATCAGATGATAGAGATAACAATTCGTCCTCATTCGGTTCAGATAACAACAGATCTTATGGTAACGATAACGATAATGACAACTCTTACGGTTCAAGAAACAATTCGTCTTATGGTTCAGACAGCAACAAGAGATCATCATATGGTGAAAATGACGACAATTCTTATGATTCAAAGAAAGATTCTACGTCTTACGGCTCTGGCAGCAATTACAATGATTCTGACAACTCAAAGAAATCTTCATATGGTTCAAATGACGATAACGACAATTCTTATGGCTCCAGCAACAAGAAATCTTACGGTGATGATGATGACGATAACAATAGATCCAACTATGGCTCTTCATCTTACGATGACAGCAAGAACTCCAAGTCTTATGGCTCCAAAAGTGATGAAGACAACTCGTACGGTTCCAAGAAGTCTTCATTCGGTTCAACTGATGATAATGAGCACAATTCCTACGGCTCCAGGGATAACGATAACTCTTATGGTTCCTCAAACTCTGATTCTTACGGCTCTAAGAATTCATCTTACGGTGACAATTCCTATGGCTCATCCAACAAAGATTCTTACGGTTCCAGAAATGACAACTCAGGCTCTTATGGATCCAACGATGACTCATACGACCGTTCAAACAAGGATTCATATGGCTCTAGAAATGATGACTCTTATGGCTCCTCAAGAAATGATGACTCTTATGGCTCCTCAAGAAATGACGATTCTTACGGTTCAAGAAATGACGATTCTTATGGTTCAAGAAACGATGACTCCTATGGTTCCTCAAGAAATGAATACGGTTCTAATAGGGATAACGATAATGAATACTAAGCTTCCATAATCACTCTGATTCACTGGCTGATTAAGAATGAGATAATAAACGAAACCTTTATAACCTAAAATCGTCGTAAACACATCATAGCATTTCATTTCGCTGTAGTTAGCGTTGTAGTTACCATTTCTATTTGGCGTAATTTGCAGTCCACTCTTGAGCAGTTTGAATTGCTTTCGTCTCGTTTTGTATCCAATCTTCAGCAACGTCATTAGCGAGGGGATCGTTTGGATTTGGAGCAGCCAACAGAGCCTGCACGGATAATAGGATGGTTCTGATTTGCAAAGCTGGGGACCAGTTGTTTTTCAAGACATCTAGGCATATTCTACCTAGCTTGTCGATGTTTGGGTGATAGATCTTAGTAAGGAAGCGAACCTTAGGAGCAATCATTGGGTAGTCATCTGGAAGGAATAACTCTAACTGGAAAGTGCCACCTTCGTATGGGCTCTGTTCTGGACCTTGGATCGTAACGTCAAAGTATCTTAGATTGTCTTCATGTGGGACTGCAGTGATCCCTGGAACAGGATCACTCACCAGTCTCTCAGTTTCCTATGCTTCGTTAGTTAATCTTGTTCAGTCGCCACATCCATGTCACATGTTGAAGCCAGCACGTCGAAATCATGGCCGATTTCAATCCAGCTTTTGACCCAATACTAACCTTGATTATTCTCTTAGGCAGGCCACTCATTAGTCTCTTCAAAGCACTCCAGCGCTTGGACAGTACAGCGTTGCCTCTTGTTAGCCGTCTCAATTTTCAGGGAATTTTCAAATTGACAACCGCCTCTCAGAAATATCCCAATCGGGGAATTAGCCCGTATAGGAAGAAGGTAGGAAAAAATCAAAATCAATCGCATAAACGTCACTTGTCATTGCCGAACAAAAGCTTCACAACCGCGCCACAATGTCGTTGATAAGAAACTTTGCCTGGTTTGCAGTACTTTTCACTTCTGCATTGAACATCTACACATACACATATCCGAGCTTGAACCCTCAGCAATGTTCTTGGGCCTCTGCAAAAGCGAAGACAACAAATCCATTTCAAGATGTGCCTTACTTGGGCGACCTTCTTGATCAACTATGGTACAAACCTCAGCTTCTCCAAGCGGGTTCTATTCCTGACATTAGAATGCTGGCCTTTGGAGACCCCCAAATCAATGGCAACTGGCCAAGCACCCCTTATGTGAAGAGGCTAGATAACTATGGAAATGATCACTATCTAGGGCACATCTATAATGTGATGAAACGCAGGTTAGAACCAACTCATGTTGCTGTTCTAGGTGACCTGTTCAGCTCACAATGGATCGGTGACTCAGAATTTTTCAACAGAACTACTCGTTACGTGACTAGGCTATTCGACCAACCTGATGAACACAGAAAATACGTGCTAGATTACATTAGAACACACGATCGTGTTGACTGGCAATCATTCATGAAAGAGACCAAAGAAATGCAACTGAAGGATCACCAATATGGGTTCTCTGACGTTTACGATTGGTCTACACCAAATTATGAAAAGAGATTTGCTAATGCTCCCTTAATCTTAAACGTCTCTGGCAATCACGATATTGGTTATTCAGGTGATGCAACTTGGCAACATATGGCTAGATACACTGAACTTTTTGGTAAAGATAACTATTGGATTGAATACAACCGTGGATCTGCTGAGCAATGGAGAATTGTCGTCTTGAATTCATTATTATTAGAGGGCCCCGCTCTTCAACCAGAGTTTTTAGATTACACCTGGGAATTCTTGTATCAACTATTCGAAAGAAAATTCGAAGGTCCAACAGTGCTGCTTACCCATGTCCCATTTTTCAAACCTGAAGGTATGTGTGTTGATGGTCCTTACCACGACTATTACGGAGACAATGCAAGAGAATCATACAAAATTGGAAAACTAAGATCCCAAAACCATCTATCCAAAGACATCTCAAAACGTGTTCTAAATTTAATATTTGATAAACCAGGTGGCGTTATTTTAACAGGGCATGATCACGAAGGCTGTGAAACTTGGTACAATAGAAATGAGACAAGCTACGATTGGACGCCAACCAAACACAAAATTCAAGATGTTGCTATAAAAGAGATCACAGTTAGAGCTATGATGGGTGACTATGACGGAAATACTGGTATTTTGACTGGCAAATTCAACGATCATTCAGGGACGTGGTCTTTCACATTCTCATTATGTCCATTCAGCGTGCAACATATCTGGTGGGCCTCCAAAGTTTCTGCTTTAATCGCAATTCTTCTAGTCTCAATTGTGTTTGTCTTACCTTAAGGATACAGTTGATCTATATTTATACTGTGAACTCTCTCAAGTTCTAAAGTAGATTTAAATTTAATTCAAATCGACAATCGCTGAAAAAGGGGGTTTTGTTCACTTTTCGGAGTGTCACTTTTGACACAACTTTTGAAGTTGATGATTT